>JAAXYW010002268.1:0-16192 GCA_036851895.1 Orthonychiurus folsomi
AGGTAGAAGAGTTGATTAATGTGATTTATTCTGATAATGTCAGTGGCTTTTATATCAGCTGAATGTGGAAGAAAGCGGATGAGCATCCATTGTTAACAGGCGGCTTGGGTTATTGACTCAGATGGTCTCAATTAAATTTTCATTTGATTTCTTCGAAAAAGCCTGCTCAGATCAGATCCATGCCTTAAAATCAGTTGCGGATGCGGTTTTCTGAATCAAAAGGATGTTTGCCATATTGCCACCAGGATGACACAACTTGCAATTCAGGATTTTTAAGTTAAAAACATTTTGCCCTTGGTTTAATTTGAGTTATTTTCAACACTGAAATTGGGACACACAAGGCAAAGGTTGTATTTGCATTACATTGCACAACATGCTACAAATTAAATGTGGTGCTGCGTTGTCAAATCGGGCAGGTTTTATCATTGCTAGAATTGCACACCATGAACTTTCCACGAACCAGTTGCAACTTTGTGTCACACGTGGGCAAATAGTATAAAGTCGTCGGCAAGCAGATATTCAAAGAATTTCTTGACGCATTTCAAAGGATTATTTCCGACAAAGTAGTTTTTTATTAAATGTATACTTATTAAGAGCAGTAGCTCAGTTCCTTGAAAGTATCCGGAGTAATTACATACATACAAATTGTCTCATACTTGAGACGAGAGTAATGCACCATTCAGTTGAAACATTTTAATTTCACTTTCGACACAAGGAGCAGCCCTGGACAGCTCTTGCCTTGAAGAAAACTTGAAGACTTTGGGAAAGCAGGAAATCTCTTTGGGAATGCAAACGGAGTTTTGGTGAAATAAAGTGCTGTCTGCATTTGAGAGGGCGGGCGACGAAGGCAATATTCAAGCAAAACTTTTAATGAAGTTATAGTTTGCTGAGAGCTTCAGGCTTATAAATATCCTCCTGAGAGTTGAGGTATTTATTTCTGCCCTGTCCGTTTACTTTAATCACTCTGAATGTATCCTTCCAATTTTCAGCTCGTTGCTCTGCGTAATTTGTATTTAACCAGTGCGGCGAGAGAGCAAAGTTTTAGATGGGCTAATCTGCATATGATCTTTCATGTTTGTGCTATTTAAGGACGTAGCGCCGAGAATAACAGTGATTGTTGATTTTTGCAAGTGCTTACGAGGCAACTTATTTCCGATTTAATAAAATATTTGATTTTTTCAAATTATTGGCCGGAATCTAATCTAATGTATAAATGCGAAGTTATGAAAGGATTGCGGGGTGCAGTAAATAGTAGCTAGCTGTGAATACAAAAGGAAGGAACCAGGCAGATTGTGATTGCACTAGGCATTCAAATAATCAATTATACTCTCGTGAAAACGGAAAAAATTTCAGATTACGTTCATCTCATCCATGCAAATTTCATTTCCCGCATCGCTGCACTTATCTAGTCAAGCTAAGCTTAAAAAGATTAAAGTCTGGCCTGCCCTAAATTTTTGTGCTAGGAGAAGCTTGTGCCTTCATAATTTCTGCAACCCAGGAAGCCTTCCAGGCATACTGAATTTGCCTTTTATTCTTGCATTTATGAGATGCGGGAAACATTAACGTAGTGAAATATTTGACTGCTCTAAATTAACTGCACTCTGTTGCTTGTGTTGTGCTGTGTGAGGTGTAATAAATAAAAACTGATTCAAATTTTATGTGTTGACTTTTACTTACGGATTCGTTAATTTAACAAACTTTAATTACAAAGAAAAGAATGTGTGGCTAACCAATTTTTAAGAAGTAAGTAAATACTCCGGGATTTGGATGAATGTTGAACACATTTCTTTGGGGAGCGGGAGTTAGATGCCAAATACAACGATTACATTATGGTATAAAATGAATACTTCAAAATCCAATTGAAATGCATCATGTGCCCATAAAGTAAATAGAAGCAGTAATGGTTATGGCTTATAGCAAACCTCCGCATTTTGTTCTCATTGAATAGAAATATGATGTGCAACGCCGCTTAAAGAGGCTGATTGGCAGTGGCAGGTAAGCCATTTTTCCCAGATCGCGACAGTAGAATCATAAAATCAGATATTACAAGAAAGGGATTTGCCATTAATAAAGACCAAAGGAAAGAGATTGTGCCAAATGGGATTTCCTGAATAAAGATAACGTAATCCATTAATAACTCCGCCTTTGTGTTCTTCCAGTCCAGATTTTCGTCAATGCACCGTGTTATCACCATCTGCTGTGACTAATTCGGCACAATGACAGAAGCAAAGGAAAACTCATTAGCAAAGTAGAATGAGAATATCCCGACCTCACCCACTCCAAATACATCAGTAAAATAGTTTTTGCTTTCGCAACTTATCTCCTCTGCAATTGATGCCTTGTTTTTCTGGCCCGTGTTTGGCAATCACATGTCTAATGCATCACGACTCCCGAGTTTTCTGAGGCGAAAACATTTTGAACTGAAGATCGATTTCTCTGCCTCTCAATCTTTCTCATACTCAAAGAAAAGTTCACTACCACTTTCACCCAACCCCATTGCGTCAACGACTCATTGCACTCACACTCTGAAAACTGAGAAAAAGGAAACGGGAGTTCTCAGCCATGAATGCGGCTCACGTCGAAAAATATTATTACTTCACCCGAGAGCATTAAAACCTTCCAGGATGGGATGACGGGATGAAGATGACGGATTATACTCAGCCAATTTCCTTTTCTTACTTTTTCAGTTTCTGAATTCAAGAACGAGTGCGAGTGCTTCAGGCAGACAGATGTGGCTTCAGTATTTGCTCTAACAGCATCTCAAATTCCCTTGGCGTCATATTCAGCGCAGCGTAACTAGGCTGAACTAAAAATAAATCAATCGAAAAATTTCTCATGTCTGTGCACTGACAGAACAACCTTACTGAACTCCATTTATTCTTTTTACTTGAAACCCATCATCAAATTAGTGAAAAAGGCGTCCTGTGATGAAATTAAAATGCGGTAACAAATTGTGTTGAGTGTCCGAAGAAAAGTCTTAATCCAGAAGTAACGCCACTTCGCTTTATTTGTGCACTGCACTGCCAACAATGAATAGTTGCCGAAAACCGACGCAGTGCATGTAACTTACAAAATCTACGCAAATCCATTCGTCCAGGTGCTCAAAACGAAGACATCAGTCAAAAGTCTAATATTGTCGATGCATATGCTGTAGTTATGTTTTCTTGTTGACATTTTGTATTGCTTTTACACTCTTCTCCCGATATGCCTGTACTCTACAAGTTTGTCAAGGTTTTTATTAATATGCCCAGAGAAATTTATTTTGTTTTCTTGTTGACATTTTGTATTGCTTTTACACTCTTCTCCCGATATGCCTGTACTCTACAAGTTTGTCAAGGTTTTTATTAATATGCCCAGAGAAATTTTTATTCTACAAAGAGGGAAACATGATGGGAATTGAGAATAAGAATACGCCACACTTTGTGCTTATGCCCAGAGAAATTTCTATTCTACAAAGGGGGAAACATGATGGGAATTGAGAATACGCCACACTTTGTGCTTGTAGGCCTGTAATAGTTCATTTACGTTACAAGCCTCCCATTACTGGTTCACGGGTAGAAGACATAAAGGGAGTCACAAATTGGAATTGAAATCCGCTGAATGTCAACTGTTACATTCTTTGCTCCCGGTTTTGATGGCGTTCGGCGTCATTAACGACCCGGCAAAGCAATTCAAGCTCCCTCACTCAAATACTAGTTTCTGAGATATGCAATTTTCGGCCAGAAGAACGGGCAATAAAAGAGTTGCCTCTTTGAAATGAAGGGATGGAAGTCAAGTGTAGATTGTACCGGGTGAATCAGGTGAAATGGAATTTCCTGGAAAGGCAAAGTGTAGGGAAATGCACAAAAGTCAATTTTTACTCTCGCCTTACAAGATTCATTCAAACATGAGGTTTTACTTTCGTGGACAATAAATGAACAAACTAATACGAGCAATCAGTATTATAATTAAACAAATTTCCTGTAGAACAAACCAATTGAATAAATTAAGACTGGCGAAGTATTTAACTCAAAACTTTAATGTGTAATATCGTGGCCGTTTTGTTCTATGCTTAAAATGACTTAAATACAGCACATTTCTAAAGGTGACAGCGTGAATTGGTTTTGACTTCCAATTTCAAAAGTTGTTACATAACAGTGTCGCAAACGAGCATGACGATTGCATCCGCCGTCGATGTCGTAGGATATTATACGTTGGGTTTGTCAAAAATGGATTTGATTTAAAATGTAGCATTTTGTGAATTTGAGATACTCAGAATTGACAGGAATGAGATGACGTACAAACTTCTAGCGAAATCGGGGTCACCTACAAAACACGTCGTCTGACCCCTCAACCCAATTAACAATTGGAAGAAAAATATGACGAAACTAGGTGAACATAACACAACCCGGAACTTCAACGTTTGACTTCCGCAGTGCATCGGACTAGGAGTTGAAGTCTACAGGCCGGCAAAACCCACGTCAGTGTAATTTAGTAAATTGAGTTGTTCGCAATGGATTTTCGAATAATTTTAATATTTTTACTGCATAACGCCGTTAGAATAGAGTGTGGAAATGACGCGGAAGTAGTCAAGCTATTAGAAACGGAAGGAAAGCTATTACTCCCAGATAATTTTGAAAATGACCCGTTTTTAATACAAAACGTAACTGGGGAGTTCACGTACTATCAAACAGCTGGTGACGAGCCCCCGGTTTTCAGAAGGCATTCCAATGACCAAGGAAAAGACGTCGTAGTTCTAACTTCAGACGAAGACAAACTGAGAAGTTACAAAACGAAGGACACATACGTTGTGCTGCGAAAAAAAGAGGCGGAAAAATATTACGTGTCGTACGCTTATCTCAGGTAAAAATTATTGCAAAAGTCATCAATTTTGTTAAATGTATTTGCAATCTTCTCATATTACGATTACGACAACACAGGCACCCACTTCCCAAGGACAACGCCACCAATTTCAAAAAAGTCAACAATGCGGATTCGGTGATTGAGTGGGAGTCCTGGACTCGGCGTGGAGCACATCAAAATAAGGCGACGACCCTATTCGGCTGGACAACTTGTACGGAAAGTATTTTTACTCCCTGTAAAGCCTATGATAAAAATAAATACGCCAAACAATACAATATGATGGTGGACGAGGCGGTGAGCGAACGGATAAATGAAGAATTTGCAAGCAACATCAAAGCCCATCCAGACATCCTGTCGAATGATTATTCATTTGACTTGGACAGCTCAGAGCCGGAAAGGAAAATTGTGAAGGAAATCAATGCTCTAATCCAGGAAACTGGGAAGGCGGAAGAGGCGATGAACATGGAAAACATTGTCAAACACTTGGAAGTCATTGGACAACTCAAATACCAGGACCTGAATTTGTCTATTTCTGAGAGTGAGGCGGCCAAGTTCGTTGGATTAACGTTGTTGAAGGAATTGTTCAATGGATTGAGCGCAGCTGGACATGCACAAATATTTAATTTGAAGTCCGTGGAGGAGTACATGGTCAAATCAGGCAAGCTTACACTTTAATTTCATTTTAAACCTAAGGCAACATTGTATGTAATAGGTGTATAAAACCATAGATCCTGAGAGGTTAAAGGAAATTAGCGAACAAGGTGCTGAAGATGAGTCGGAAGCAGGTAAATCGGATTATTCTGGGTTTACATTTGCATTTTAAAATTAAGTGCACAGGAGTATTAAAGTTTTCAAAGTTTTAAATTCTGATTCAACGTCCAAAGGGTTTCGTTACGACGAGAACGTGGACTACGCAGATGCTGAACAACCCGCTGGACGAAGTTTAAGTTATCACGGAGGGGCGGGGGGATACCAGGGACAAGACGACGAATGTGACGACCAAGTCCCAGCAAAAGGAAAGTACAGAGGGGGGAATAAGTGGGGTGGTAGAAATAAAGGAGGTGGTTGGGGAAACGGAGGAGGGGGTGGTAAGTACAACAAAGGAGGTGGTTGGGGAAACGGAGGAGGGGGTGGTAAGTACAACAAAGGAGGTGGTTGGGGTAAAGGAGGAGGTGGTTGGGGAAAAGGAGGAGGTGGTTGGGGAAAAGGAGGAGGAGGAAAAGGAAGGGGTGGCAAGTACAGCAAAGGAGGTGGGAGAGGAAGGAGCATGGGTCAGTCGTAATTAATAAAGTGTGTTACATTATACTTACGGGTAGATATGTGATACTTAATGGGGTTTTCAGACGGTGAAGCTGAGGGTGGTTCCACGGTTGCTCCCGGACACAGTACTGGCGATACCACCCCTGCATCTGGTGATAGCACAGCGGCTTCAGTTACTGGCGATACCACTCCTGCCACTGGTGCCAGCACAGCGGCATCAGTCACTGGTGATACTACACCCGCCTCAGGCGACAGCACAGAGGCATCAGTTACTGGCGATACCACCCCTGCCTCTGGTGACAGTACAGCAGCATCAGTTACTGGTGATACCACCCCTGCCTCTGGTGACAGTACAGCAGCATCAGTTACTGGTGATACCACCCCTGCTGCTGGAGAACAAACTGAGGCGACCCCTGTTGCTGGAGAAGCAACTGAGGCGACCCCTGTTGCTGGAGAAGCAACTGAGGCGACGCCTGTTGCTGGAGAAGCAGCTGAGGCGACCCCTGTTGCTGGAGAAGCAACTGAGGCGACCCCTGTTGCTGGAGAAGCAACTGAGGCGACCCCTGCTGCTGGAGAAGCCACTGAGGCGACCCCTGCTGCTGGAGAAGCCACTGAGGCAACCCCTGCTGCTGGAGATGCCACTGAGGCGACCCCTGCCGCTGGGGAAAATACTGAAGCACCAGCTGAGGGAGAGGCAACACCTGACGCTAATGAAGCAATAACTGAAGAAACTCCTGTAGATGGAACCGTAGAAGCCGGACAATCTGGCGATGGAGCTGGAGGAGGTGAAAGTGAACAATCTGGTGGAGAAACCACATCTTCCCCTGAAGAAGCTGGAACAGGAGAAACTACATCAATTGCCGAAGAAACTGGAACCGGAGAAGCTGGACAAGTCGAGGAAACTACACCTTCCGGAGAGGCTACCGCTCCTGCTGAAGATACAACGCTGACTGGAGAAGCCACAGAGGCGACTCCTGCCGATGGAGAAGCCACAGAGGCGACCCCTGCCGCTGGAGAAACTACTGAACATATAGAAACAAAGGACATTAAAGACAAGGAAGTGCCAATTTTGCAGAAACCTAAACCTGGTCAGAAGTATCACAAGAAACCTAGTCAAACGCATCTGAAGAAACCTAGCCAGAAGTATCAGAAGAAATTTCAGAAGAAACAAAAGAAACCATGCAAACGACCATCAAAAGGAGGGTATGGCTGGGGAGGTAAACCAAAACCTTGCAGGGGCGGTGGATGTGGAAGACCTAGCCAGTATTCTCATTCTCTTTCTCATTCAAATCATGCACCGCCTTCACCACACAGACCATATGGATATCAGTCACAACGTCCCCCACGACCCCAACTTCAAAAATACAAAATCAGAATTCGTATAACAATAAGAGGCGGTCAAGGTACGGCCTAATGTTAAGTTTATTTTAAAATAAAATACTGACCGGTGAAATTAATTATTATCACTTACATCTTTTTGAAGCTGGTAGATCTTTGGGGGCAGCCACGGCAGAGGAGAATTGGGTGGTTCAGCACAGGAAAGGTTGTATTTGTCATGTCTAATTAAAGTACAAACTACGTGGTTTATAGGTTTAATTATTTTCTTTTATTACAGAGTACACTACGGATGTGGATTTGTTCTCTCAATTTGGTTGGAGGTCCCAGGGTTTGAAAGATGATGAATTGAATGTTTTGGCAACTAGCAACTTGTTCGTTGGATATGGTCACTGCCCAAACTCCACTTCAATCCCAAAGCCATCTGATGCGGACGTGGCCAATAATATTAAAATACTATTTGTCCCCATTGCGTCAACACTGTAATGAAGACCTGATTCACCGGATATCACAGCTTGTCGTCGACGGATACCTCCATTTAAATGATGATCACACTTTCAGCGTACCACCTACTAACAAAGCATTGTAAGCACTCTAACTTTTAATAATTTTGACTTGACAGTTTTTAATAATGTGCAATTCAACAGTGCAAAACTGAAGCTGACACCAAAGGAGAGGGGATTCCTTACCACGGCATTTGAGTTCTCATCGTTTACCAAAATCTACAGTAAATCCGGTGAATCTACAGATAAAACAGTTGATCCAAACGGCGAGGAAATCCCACGCGTTGCATCTGTGTTGATTGACATGGCACAAAGCACCTTAGCCGAAATCAAGGACCTGGCCCCTGGACATTACGTGACGTTCGTGAGACGCGTGCATCTGACACTCAAAACGAGCTTGATCAAATTCATCCAGGACATCACCCGATTGAAAGGATGTGCAGCCTGTGATTCTAAAAGGGAAATGAATGGAGCCATAAGTCTCCTGAGTATAATGCACTATGTTCATCGGATAACGGAGGAATTGGCGGATCCTAGTAAACACATGGAGTACGACGCATTTTTCAAAGCAAATGCGGAAGCGTTTAAAGCGGAACTCAGTAGTTATATTACATAATTTTAGATTTCTGTATTGAACTACATGTCTGGTGGTTTGAGGCGAAATTCTAATAAAAATTTGCAAAAGTATCATATTAATTTTTGCTAGTGCTAAAACTCATTTAGTTCGGGCGCCGCGCCGTCGCGTCGCTAGACAGGAATTTACTTTCACAAGCCTTACAATTTCGTCACTTCTACTTCTTGACTCCGATTAAGTGTTTTATTATTGTAAAGGATAATGAAGGGGGAATATAATTTTAAATTCTGAAAACAAATATTATTAGAAAAGAAGAAGGGGTTTTATTTTAGGATAATTTTGCTTAAATTCAATCCAAAGAGCTTATGCCACAACTTTACATTAGTTTAGCTTGCAAATTGAATAAAAAGTACAACTATTTTAGTTTACATTGTAAAATTCCCATGAGCTGCAGAAACACAATTGAAATTTCAACAAATATATACATTTGCTACATGAAAATATGTGGCACGATGTGATTCTAGTTCAAATGCCAGGAGATCTTGAACCGTCCTTTTTTGAGGTCCTCTCCCAAGGCCTTAAACGCTGTCTCAGTCAAGTCCAAGTCATTCGGCTTACAAGCAAAACATTTGTCCTTAATGTTAACCGTAATCGTTTTACCATTTCGAAGATTCTTGACAGTGGCTGTTTTCTTGCACATTGGATCCAGATTTGGATTCGGGGTTGTCCATAGACTGAAAGCAGTTGCTGCCACCAATTCAGTTTTTTTGTGGGACGTGCCGCAGGCAGTTAATCCAACCTCAACATCATAATACGTGGATTCACCAGATCCTGGATGCACAACAAATGAATACAATTATTTTGAATCCCATTTTATTGCAGATTGAAAATTCTGAAATAATTCTTACTTTCTTGTGCAAGTGCACAAATGGCGGATGAACTTAGCGCTAAAAACAGAACAAAGAAACCTTTCATGTTAATAATATTAATTTTCCTTTGGATTATAAAATCTCCAGCAAAAACTTAGATTGCACTCTACGCTGAATGCAAGGCCCTTTTATACGAAACTTTATCAAATAATGATTGTGATTTACGTAAAAACAGTCCATGTTCTTGAAAATTAAATTAGCAATAAATGGATTTCAAAGAATTCGGAGTAGTTTGTCGTCAGGAAGTTCACTGCTTCCATTTTGCCAATTATTAAGTCAAATCATGTGGGCTTTCCAAATGGTAGTCAGGTCAAATAATAAACCAAGCCATTAATTCATACTGCGTCAATTGACCCATCATGAATGACGCGCTACATGGAAAGGTGGGATTCAGGCATGTGCTTAAATTGCATGTGCTTTGGTGTCCATATTGTCCGAGATGCCGGGTTAAGGAAAAATTGATTTGGTCAGAATATTTAAGTCACTAATTACACCTGGCCAAGCCTGCAGTACATAATCATGTTTTGATAAATGAAAATTAAGGCACTGTGGTACTAATGGAGCCGACCACTAATTACGTGACGTTTGCTAAAGAAATTCATTTAAACTTTCTTACTGATTTGTTTGCCTAAGCGTTGTTCCGTTGTGTAGTGTTTAGTATCTGCAAAGCTTTGCAAAGTATTTGTTTTGTATTACGTAAATCTTCAAAGCTGTACGCCGATCCGATGTAAATGATTTACTGTAATATCGTTTCGGTGGCGAATTTGTTTCAATGATATTCGCAGAAAGGCTGGTTTTTGTCGCTTACACCAGCTGTCAAAATGCAAGTCTCAACACCAGCTTATCCCAAATAGACAGAGTGTGTAGTTTGAAGACATTTTGTGAATTTAGTCAACTGATTCTAAAATGCACATGCTAACAGTACACTTGTACACTGCAAACTCGAGAGTTAGATTAGTGAAGCAAAAATGGCAATGAGGACCACTTGAACGGTAGCCGTCAAGAGTTATTTGTGTCATGAAATCATCACTTGACGTGTGACGACAAATACATAATGTAATATTCCATAAAAGTGTCGGATTTTAATATCAAATACAATTTTTTTAAAGTCAAATTTGTATTAAAAAAATTAATAGGTGTCTTTAGGGTTTAAGGTTTATGCATTCGGATTAAACCTGTGAATTTCATTTCCCTGAAAACTGATGTGATGTAATTTCCCGTCATCCAAAATAAGTTCGGGATCCAATCCAATATTCGCAGTTGTGAGGTACATTCCGTAGTCACCCTTGTATCGGCCAAAAGCCAAGGAAGTTGGGATTTTGACTCTTGGAAGTCTGATTTCATCCACAACTCGAGCTATTTGAATTAAACACCATCATTAAAATTTGTATTAAGTCCAGGGTACAACGTACACAATCAATCAAACCAGGTACAATCAAATTTCGAAAATCCACCAACCTGTTGCAGGATTGATTTTAACAATTCGTCCCCCATTCCACATTGCAGACCAAATGAAACCAAATTCATCAATGGCTTGTCCATCTGGAAACTCATTTGGGACAAAATCCGGATGAGTGTCACAGTCAATCAGGACACTTTGATTAGCTAAAAGTCCAAATCCACACATTTAAAAGGCTAGAATTAAATGTGTAGTTTGTAAAGTGTCAATTAACTTACAAAGTGATCCATCTTGAATACTGTATTTGAAATGATAGATTTTCCGCCCATCGGAGTCATTGAAATAAAAATCCTCATGCTCTGCGTCATTCGACCAACTCATTCCATTGGACACAGTGAAACCTTGATACAATTTGGTGAGTGTGCTTCCATCCAATCGATACAATGATCCAGCATTGGGAACAAAACCACCACCGGTTTGTTCCACAGCTGTGCCAATGAATAATCTTCCTCTTGGGTCACATTTGGCGTCATTGAATCGTTCCCACCCTAATTCAGATCCCGGGGTCAATTCCACAATTAGTTCCGTGGTGGCGGTTCTCCAATCCAATTTGAAGATTTTATTTCCACTCGTGACAATGAATTTCCCATTCTCATTCTCAATTGGGATGATTATGGATGTAACGCTTCCGATATGAACTTTGGTTTCAATGTCGGTGATTGCGTCATGTCTGACGTATTCTCCGGCTGTGGAGTCCACGTAGTAAACGGCTTGTTCCAATTCATTGTAATATGGACCTTCTCCGAGGGAACTGGATTGGGATGTAGGGATTAGCGTGATTTTGGGAACGGCTCTGGGTGACTCCAACGCCTGGAAATATTTTATAATATTTTTATTATTTAAAAGCAAATTACTAATGAGTTTAAATTGATTTTAACTAAAATGTTCGAACTCACCATCACGCTCCTTCCACAAAAAAGGACTGCCGTGCAAAAAAGCAGCGGATGAGTAAATCGACGATTGGAACCCATTTCCCCTCCGGCGGATGTGGTTGGATGGAATGACTTGAAAATTATAGGAGTACAATTACATGCGTCTGCGTGCCGATTGAGTTCCCCTCCCTGTATTGTGTGAAGGCAGAGCGGTTTCTGGATCAGATTATGTACCCAATATTTGACAGTATCTTAGTTAATGCGGCATATGGTATCCATAAATTACAATGTAATCTACCTAATTTTGTAACTATGATAGCATTTGTGTGAGCGATGCAGTCACCCTTGACTCAAAATCCACGCAATGTGCATCCAACACTGGAAATGGATAAACCCTTCAAAATTATGTATCCTGAATCTCAAGTGTAACTGGCGTGTTAGGAGTTGATTAATGTATTTTGGACGTAAAAACTAAACAGATGAATTTTCCACGTGCATCACGCATGTTGCAGATTATAGTTCAGTTGTAAATTTTAAGTGTACATTTTAATGTTGAAGTAAATTTGGAAAAAACATTACTGTTTCATTAAGGTCTGTTGCGTATGCGTAAGGAAAATTATAAAAGCAAATTATAACAGCACAACATTGCAAAATATGCAATTAATAAGACCACATAAATTTAATTGTTATTTATTCATTCCAATGGAAGCAACCAAATTTATGAACATTTGATTGCAAGTTTAGAAAATTTAGTTCTGCCACGCTCGAATAGCACAGAAATGGTATGCACGTTGACTCAGTTCAGCAAGAGAGTTATGCAAAGCCGCCGGTTCCAAGTACTTTCTCCTCGCAGATCTGAGGGAAAATAATCAACCAATTAGAGTTTATGAGTCCCTATTACTTGGTGATTAAATACTTCGCTAAATCAGTTATTTGGTTGCTTTTTATGGTAGTTCACTCACATTAACATTAATTTATAATTTTGAAACTTCGGAAAAGAAAACTGGTTTTTTATGGCAAACTTACGTTAACATTCTTAACGGCTGTATTCATGTCAATTCCGGCCGCGTTGAACCCCTCATACAAGCACTTGGCGTACTGCGAAGACAACGAATTGAGTTAGGCATAAGAATTAAATTAACTACTGCAAATAAATGAGTCTTACTTTTGGGAAATTGTACAATGTTTGACAGGTTTTCTTGATTCCCTCAGTTGTGTTCATCACAGCTCCGGTTTCGACTTGGCATTCATTGCGTGTAGATTGCTCTGCCTCCAGCCTAAATATTAATATTTTGTACAATCAAAATTGGTTATTTGTAACTAAAATATTCAATAGCAAGCATAGACGTACCGGTGCAGCATCGTAGCAATTGAAGAAATCTGTGGCAAGTTGTTCGGTCAAAGGCTTTCGGCAAGAGAAGCACAAATACTTGACCACACGGAATGTGGATGCCGCCCCGTACAAAACATCGCTCAATGGCGAAATGGAAAGCGCAGAAGAACCAAGGCAGAATGCAGCTACCAAAACAATTACTCCAAACGATTGCATGGTGAGAAAGGTTTCGAAATTTAGAAGGCTTAGAAGTATTTTGGGAAATTGAGGTGTGATGATTTTGGATTCCAAATCTCGAGTTTAGTTTAAATATGATTTAATTTTCAGCAACATTTTATTGGAGGGAACGGAACTGCTCTAGGTGTGTGTGTGTGAAAGGCACGCATGCGGTCTCCATTGTAGTCTCAGCTATTAAATTATTAAAAATCAACCATCATATTGTCACTAACCACATGAACACCTGCGGAACAAAGTCCACAAGTTTTTGTCAAACGCATAGCGTACAAACAACAAAATAAGTAGAATATTTATTCAAATCAAATTAAAAAATATAAGTCTAAAGTCTACCAATAAATTAATTTAATTTTGGACTTCGGTTTTTCTACACTAATAGTTACATTCTGAATTAGGACCAGACTTAGCAGTAGCTATAGTAGGGGTCACAGCTTAATATGTTTCTGACTTGTTGAGCATAATTTGATTGAAAAGAAGCTGAAATTCAGAAACATACAATTCAAAATAATCCGACACGAAGCTTTACCAGTGCAGTGGTCAGCCGGCCATCGAAAATCTATTCTTCAAATTAGAGGATCATGACTAGTCTACCTTTTTATCATTGGTTGGTCATCAACTAACAATACTAGCTCAGCGTACAATTCAAAATTTGACTAATTTTCAGATTGGTTAGCATAACAAAGATACAAATTATCAAATGGTCAAAGTTATTACGAATTTAGTTGGCATTGCAAGTTGCATTTGGAGCAAGCAACCTTGCCCAATGTGGAACAAACAGATATGGACTTCACACCGAACCATGTGTGTGAGGTTAGATATAAATCATTTGCTGATGCCTGGCGATACGACCGACATTTGCATGAATAATGTGCACTATTAATGCAACCAATTAGGCAGTGGTAGTGCATGAATAAAATTGATTGTTGCCATTTGTTTGCATTGCTCGGATCGAACCTAACTGAGGCTTGGACTTTGATCCACTATTTTTACAGTTTTATTAAAAACGTAACATTTAGCACAGTTAATAATAAATTAGTGTAGCTGGATCATGACGCTTAAACGGTTAGACTTTGGACCCTCCATTACAAATTATGATTTGGATAATAATTAGTTTGTTATGAATGCCAAAGTAAACCGCAAAACCACGCAAATTTTCATACCGGGTTTGAAATTTAGTATTTAAGCTGAATTTTCTGCCATGAATCTTCACTCATTTTTCAAACCAACAAATCCAACTCCAGTCCAATAAACTTCATCCAGATTCCTCAACATTACCATGCAATCCTTCGGAGTAATCGTTTTGGTAGCTGCTTTCTGCCTTGGCTCTTCTGCGCTTTCCGTTCCGCCATTGGGGGATCTTTTATATGGGGCCGCGTCCACATTCCGTGTGGTCAAATATTTGTGTTTCTCATGTCGAAAGCCTTTGACCGATTCTAAATTTCGAAACCTTTCTCACCATGCAATCGTTTGGAGTAATTGTTTTGGTAGCTGCATTCTGCCTTGGTTCTTCTGCGCTTTCCATTTCGCCATTGAGCGATGTTTTGTATGAAGCGGCATCCACATTCCGTGTGGTCAAGTATTTGTGCTTCTCATGCCGAAAGCCTTTGACCGAACAACTTGCCACAGATTTCTTCAACTGCTACGATGCAGCACCGGTAAGTCTATACTTGCTATTGAACATTTTAGTTACAAAGAATCAAATTTGATAGTAAATATTAATATTCAGGCTGGAGGCAGAGCAATCTACACGCAATGCCAAGTCGAAACCGGAGCTGTGATGAACACAACTGAAGGAATCAAGAAAACCTGTCAAACCCTGTACAATTTTCCAAAAGTAGGAATCATTTAATTTGGGGTAGTTAATTTAATTCTTATGCCTAACTCAATTCGTTGTCTTCGCAGTACGCCAAGTGCTTGTATGAGGGGTTCAACGCGGCCGGAATTGACATGAATGACATGAATACAGCCGTCAAGAATGTTAACGTAAGTTTGCCATAAAAAACCAGTTTTCTTTTCCGAAGTTTCAAAATTATAAATGGAATGATTAAATTTCTAGCTCTGTGAGGAGAAGGTGCTCGGAACTGGAGGTTTTGCATAAATGACCCAATTTGCGAACAGCCGGAAAATTTCCTATTATGTTGCCAAACTAGAAATTTAGTGTTAATAAATAAAAGTTTTCAAATAAAAAATACATTCCGTTTGAATTAAGCTTTAATTTATTATTAATTTGTGAAAAAATTCACAATGTGGTTGAAGCCTGCAGTTTATTCCCACCGGAGGGAAGAGCTCAAATTCGCTTAATTCTGCTTTGTAACGAGCATCCTTTTGGTGGTTAGCTATGTATACCTCAGCAAATTCTTTGGGGACATGGCAATTTGGTTTTCATGTCCTAATCAGCACTACTTGACTTGGAATCAATGTGATACTTAGCATTGCAATTTCTAAATAGGGACTTTTTTATGAGCTCTAATTCTAATTCTAAGACTAAACTCACTAAACTCGTTCGACTGCCAAAATATGTTGCTTGAGACGACCTTTAAAAATAAAAAAGGAAAGCATAATATGTCATCCTTGGATTATTAATTTCTGAATTCTGAAGTAAGAAAGTTACTCCTGTGATGTGTAAATGTAATTCACCGTATGTAATTCACCGTGCAATAATTAATAAATATGGCTATTTAATAAGCTCTATAGCTACTTAGATAACATAGATGCGGGGATTGGTGTTGAGGTGTTTCAGAAACAAGTGGCTTGCAAATTAGATTTAGAGGCGAGAGCAGGTAAGAAATCGTAAAGTTAGTATAGAGAAACCGACTTAATATTGCATGCAATACTCATAGAAGAATATTAG
>JAAXYW010002269.1:0-16186 GCA_036851895.1 Orthonychiurus folsomi
CTCTGCTCGGGAGGCCCAGTTGCATTTGATCGATCTGGGCGTACGTAAAATATCAAAACTCTACTTAAATTCTTCAATAACTTTCTTAAATACAAACCTGGATGATATTGACTGTGGAATTTTTATCATCTGGACCAATCCAGAGATCAATGATAATCCCCATATTTAATTTACGGACTTGACCTGTTATCAGATGTCACAAATCAGGTAACTTTTGACTTATTAGATTATTTTATGTAAAATTATACTTTTTCGAGTGGCGTCAATGTCATTAGAAATTTGTGGGATTTTTAAAGCTAAATTTTCTACTTCTAAATAGATTGGCCAATGCTAAATTATTGTAAACAAGCGATGGATGGTTTGTTTTACCTATTAGCTCTTCAATGGAACTATTGGGTTTGGGGCGCCAAGTACTGCCGACGACGACGGGCCATCCCCCTAATTCTTCTACGAGTTTAATTAACGGACCATCCTTCACCAATCGAATCCCACTCAAATTCATACAAGAAGTATAAAAATCTTTGGCTTTCTTCGTTGCATTTGTGTCTTGGTCATTCACGGGCTGTTCAAGTAGTCCTATCATATAAGTTGACAGTCATATTACACATAAGATTTGACATTAATTGCAATTATTATTGCAATGTTATGCAATATAATAAAATCAAACTCGCAGAATCAATTCCAAATTCAATTACAAAATTTGGGTTAATTAATTTTTCGAGTATAATACCTCAATAGTCAAAATAATTGTTATTCTGAACGAATTCCCATACAAATTTTGTGGATGGGATTGGGAAACCCTACAAGGAGGAATCGTACCCTTGAGAATGACTTGAATGGAGTCGGAAAGAACTTCAAACGTGGAAATGGAAGAGCGGTCTTCAGGTATGATGTGGAGTTTATTCCAATTACCACATGCAAATTGGAAAAAATCATCACATGGATCAGCTGTCAAATCCATTGCTGTTAGTAATGAAGCGGCTGCAAAGTTTCAACACATCATTAATTTCCTTTTCTTCCCGCCTGCGCCTGTTTCCCATTAAACCGTCGTCGCCTGCCAAAAGTTGTGAATGTGCAATATGGCATGGGGCGGCGGGTGCTGGGCATTGTGTATGTATGGCGGGTTTTGGAAAAGCGTGCCGCGGCCGCGATGACGTACCTGTGCGAACACATGATGGAGTGAGGCAGATCGGCTTCCGACCTGCGGGAAAACCAGTAAAAAATCAAATCAAAAACAAAAAAACAAATTAAGCTGACGGCGGCAAGGCCATAAATATGAATAGGTTCATTGTAAATTATGATGTCAATAATTTAATACTCAAAAAGAGGTGCATTGACCAATTAAGCAACCGAATTCTGGCTGGTGCTCTACTACAACGCTGTATCTTCATAACTCATATATTAGAAATAAAAAAATGACTTAATGCTGCAGGAATACAACAGAAAATTTTAATGCAATGTTGGGTGGTGCAGTCGGTGAATTCTTCAGAATTTAATGTATTAAACATATTGACATAGCACAAGTTTTGTATACGCCGTCCTCTTCGGATAAAACAAAATTTCACAAAAATAAATGTTCAATTACAAAAAAATATGTATCCATTTTGTTTAATGCAGCGCATTAATACAATTCTGAATGGGTAAATGATATTACACTTACACTTTCTAGCTGTGTATTTTGTACGATAAAAAAATGCAATCATAAATCTAACAGCAAAAATTAAATAATATGCGACACTAAAACAAAATATGTAAAACTCACGATTTTGGAGTGCCAAAACTAGTAAAATCCCGAGTACGACGATCGCCAGAATTAATAGAATTGTTAGCCATTTGACCCAGGATTTATTTGTCCCACTCTTCACTTCACATTCAACCCCCTTGTCCATAATTAAACAAATGCGGATCTTAGCAGCAAATCAAATCCCTTGGTACACGTACACGCACAAAGTAAACTCAGCTTTTGACAGCATTTCCAGTCCGCGATACGATGGGACTTTCCCCGTGCCTTTCTCTAAGAAATTACGTCCAATGCACAGGAGGAGACTGAAATATTTTGGGATGATCGTCTTCCCTTTTCTTAGGGTTTAGGAGTAAAATTCTCATTTGCGCGCACCTGCAGTTTTCTTCGCCCGGAGAATGGATTCTTGTGACGAAACACGTCGGCATTAGGTAAAAATCTTAAACTTTTTCTGCTTGAATTAATTCTGGGAATCCACAGGCAATAGCAAATTTCCCATAAAAATTTATGTATGTTTTTTTGAACTTTTGAATATAATTTTGAAAACAAATATTACAGGCTCAACTAATTCATTAGATAAATACTTTTAATACTACTTTATTTAATTACACCGGTATACAATGGCAGAAAATTAGGGGTATTGACAATCCCAGCTTAAGAAACGCGGTCATATGTAGTTTTCTACATTTTAAATATCTAAAAAATGCTTCGGTGCACTTAAATCCCGTAGACTATTGTGGACGTAAACATCGTCATGGGCGAAAAAAGTATCAATTCGCTTCACCATAGTGTAGTTTCTTGAATTCATGAGTGCACGCATTTTGTTCATCGTATGACTCTTTGTTTCAACCGAAAGCACCTAAAAGCAAAATTGAAAGTGTAGCTATCGCAGTAAACAGAAAAGAAATTGCTCAGAATGTTCCCAATGTTTTCAACCTTAACTCCAATCCGATCAAATGGCAAGTTTTTTAAAACAGGATAATCGGATTCTTCAATATCCACGCTTAAGTAATCAACTTCCGTCATATTTGCGGCCAACATTATTGTGTAGAGGGGGAAACAGTTGACTAAGGCTATTTTCTTGGCCTCCAGAAGTTCAAATCGAGTGTTTTTTGGATAAGCATGTATACCGGCCGTGTCTATGAGCATTCCTCCTGCTCCATTTTTGAACATCTCAACCTGAAATACGGAATATTACAACAAACGCATAAGTATGTTATTTTTTGGCAATACTAGTGCATGAAAATGCTATTGAATAAAGAAAATTTTCTCTCTCTCATAAAAGCATTTTAACTTTGGAAATCACAATAAAGACCAGTAAAAGAATTTAATTCTGTTTTACCTTAGACGGGTAAGGATGAACGCTAGCACAAACACCTGCCACCCAAGATTTGCGGTTTTTGGACTTCAGCATCTTAATGTTATTTGCATCAGCTTCAATCAGCAATCCAGTCCAACCAAAATCCCTCTCCAGAACTAAAGTGTTGGAAAGGTACTCCCCGTCGAATGCGGCACATTCAATAAAAGTTCCGTTTCGCTGAAAACGTATTACATTTTACATTTAAGCATGAAATTTTACTTTGTAACTCCAAATTGGGTTGACTGTATTTCACCTTATTACCCAACCATTTTTTATGGACATATTTGCGTTGACCCTCACTGGGATCCCCAGTTGGTTTGGTTAAATTGTATGGCAGAGTTGACGGAGGAATCAAAATGCATTTGCGAACATATCCCACCAACCTGACGTCATCTGCTCCACCTTTGAAATTTCCCGAAAAAATTTCTTCCTCTGTTAAGCCCTTGTATTCTACATTCCATGTACATAAGGTTTAATATTAATCGAGAGGGAGTGTTTTTGCTTCAATTTTCATTTACTCACGGCATTTCTCTGGAGTTTCTTTCTCATCAAGTGGTGGATTACTGGATCTTGCAGGTTTGAGTGTTACATTTACATTGGTTTGTGTTCCGTTTGTAACTGTAATCACCCAACCAGCCATGCAGAAGAATACTATTGATGCAGCCAATGACATAATTCTCCCTCTCCCAAGCTTTCTCAGCAACACTTGGACTATTTGCATTGTTGCAAATTATGGATGTGGTTCTGGAATCCAATATACTGTATTGCCAGGAAACACTCATTCAGTATTCAACAAGAAAAATACATGTAACATTCATTTGTTGATGCCGGGTGTACAAACAACATGTAAACATACATAAGCAAATGTGTTTCCAGGGCTCCTTCCCTAGTGTTAAGAATAGAAATTATGGTCACGCGAATTGAATGGCGAATTATGTGCAATTTTTGAAGTTTAATATAAAACATCATTTTGGAACAACAAAGGTAAAATAAACCAAGGCTGCAATATCACTGAATTCCATGGGTTTTTGTTTTTATTATTCACATTGCTGCAATAAAATAAACCCCGTAAAACATCCAAACATCATATTATTCAAAATATTTGTAGTATGTAAATCAAAGCAATTAACAATAATAAATTATTCTGCGAAATCTGTAAATACATTTGAAATAGTCGCTTATTGGCTAAGTTGTCTAATNGTCGCTTATTGGCTAAGTTGTCTAATTTGACCATCACTGACTTGACCGGTTCACAACGCCTTTTATATTAACTAGGTGTAGGCAATGCAGAGCGGAAGCGGATAGGCCAGGGAGCTTTTAGCACATCAGTATAAGTGTTGTAGAGTATAAAAAATGTGATGGCATCAAAGATTAAATCAAAATTAACAATTTGGGGTTTTTTTCTTGAACATTTTGACAGAACAGAATTGTCTGTTCTTTACGCAACAGCTTGTAAACCAAATTTAAATCTGCACGGTGGTGGTATGGTGTGGTCCGGTAGATTGGGCATTCCCATCCTACACATTGCAAAATAAAAATGCATTAAATTCATTTAAAATTGATCATAAAATCAGTCCGTCAGTCAAGGGCGGGGATAAATGTTTAAATTTAAATTTGCAATTGCAGGGGTGATCAAATTAATTGCTGTCTTTCGTGACCATGAAATTGTGTCAGATCCAGTCCAGTGCGCTGCAGCTAGTATTCAGACCACAATACAGCATGACAACACAAATTATTTGAGAAGGAAGGCGACCATCAAAAACCCTCCTCCAATTCCAGCCAGTGTCATCCCTAACGATGTTAACTTTAATTCTCCAAGGTCAGCCAAGGCTGTTATTGTCGTGTCCAACAATTTATGGTAAACTGGATCCTAATTTGGACGCACGGGGACGGGGAGGGTGGCCTGACAAAAGAGAAAAAAACTAAATTACCAAGTTGAACACTCACATGTATGGTAAATTTGTTTTAATGCAGGACTTGTGTTTACAATTGGATTATGTAATAGGCGGCATTCTGGGTACACACGCTTCGACGCGACGCGTCCATCTTCTTGAATTTTTATTCCAGCATAGATGCTGGGTTAAATTAAATCGCAGGTACGTACGCGTACGTACTATTTACGTTGTAGAATTTGCAAATTTGCCAACTGGGTGGGTGAATGAGGTAATCCCGCGCTTTTCCACTGCTTCGTGTGAATGTGAATATTTTTAAGATAGACAATCCTGAACATCAAAATAATGGGGGAGGTGAATAAATTTGAACATGGAAATTCAATGTCGGGCAGGCCAAGGGGAGTAATTAAGGTTTTGAAATGCTGGGAGTTAGTGAGATGGAAGAAATTAACGTTAATTAATGTGTCACTCATGAAAGGGGAAGGGTGCAGCGGTGCGGTGGGATTGGGAATGGGTTGGTTCGTCCCCTTCTATTTTGGCGGCTGATCTCACCGGAAGTTAATTAATGCATTTTTACAGAACTATACGTACGTACGTAACCTACATATGTATGAATTTGAATTGGAGACTGACTCCACTCCATGAAGACAAATCACCATAATCACTTAAAATCTATTAAAGTTAAATTGTTGGCAAAGGTTGGGAATTAAGGGGTGCCGTTATTTACAATTCAGGGTTAGCGTTTTGGAGACCCTCAAGCCATGAAGCAATACATAGAGCCGTGCATGTTGGTTTTTTAAACTACTTGAAATTGTTTTCTACTAACTAACTGTTAAAAGTTTCTTAAGGTTTCGATGGTGGAGGTGGCTCGTGTATTCATGTTAAAAATTTACATACGTATTCTAGTCTGATTGTTGTGAGTTGTCGGGTCACTATTTTACCGCCCTGCAATTTGCTACACAAAAAGTAGACTTCACAAACCAAGGCAATAAATTCTGATTTTATCAGTTTTGATCGCAAGCCAAATGGCGTTTAATTTTGTTTTGTAATTCCTAAAAATCCAGCATTTGTACATGACTACTTGGTTGGGGATTTTGGTGATGTATTGTACCTGAGCCATTTAGTCGAGGTCGAGAAGCTACAAGTTGGATTTCACAAGTTTACACACAGAATTAATACAAAATTACACAACATGCGCAATGAAACCTGCAAAATAAATTGCTTCGTGTTCGGGCGTCCCGCTCATGCAACGGAGGGTTAATCGCATTAGTGCATTTCCTTATTGGATTTTACGTAATATCTTCAAGATAGTATATAATTACGAGTCAAGACGCATGATTGTATTGACTAAACGCAAATGAGTGACCGCAATTTTCGATGAATGGAAATTGAATTTGGTGGATAAATCATCCAGCCCAGCGACTTCAATTATTACCAACTTAAAACACCACCCACCCCTGAATAAATCCCTCCCACGCGAATCATGTAAATTAGGGGCCTTCATTACATAATAACCCAAAATTATAATTACCATATTTCCAACATTGCGTAATGTTGACAAACGCAAACTCCACTCATAATTCACACATTTTGGCAATTGCTTGACTCTAGAATCAGCATAATTCAGATAAACAAGCATCAAGTCCTATGTAAACATGTACTCTGGGCAAAGGGAGTAGGGCACAAGGCTAATGATGATTAACATATGAAATTACCATTGCAATTTTTGCAAGGAGGATGCGCATGCGCATGTATGCTTGCGGTGCGTTGCATGGACACGGCCGCGTCCTTGCAATTCATGCTCTTCATTTTCATCTTTAACCATATCTCACTACCTTGCTAATTCAAACACTTCCCAAAATCCCATGTGCATGCATGGAGTTGTTGTTGGGCCGAAGGCTGAGAATTATTTATAGCTATGAAGGAAGATGACAGGCCCTTATCAATAAATCAACGTTATCACTATCACAGAACGCATCCATGTGCTTCAAAGGAAAAGTTTTGGCTTTCAAAACTTAAGGGAGCGGAACGACCTTACTGATCAGGTGAATAATGGTGTATTGGATAGATTTACCTTGTGAAGATGACGGGATTGTTTTTAGGCATCTCGATTGGTTTTAAATACAAAATCTCTAGTGTATTCGTTATTCTGCACATTCGATGTACTAAAGCTTATACTTACTTTATCGATAATGATGGGACGTTTTAGTGCAGTAGTGTGGTGGGATTTCACTTTCCTTATTTTATCATAATATATTTATTTTATTATAAGAGATCAAATTGCAGTAAATGGACGGGAATATATTACCGTTTCATTTTCACGACATTTGTTAAATTAAAAATGTATCCAAATAACTCGGCATTTCTAATATCCGCACCCAATTCACACCTTACACACCTTTCACACCCATCCATGGTTGCCAAGTCCTACGATGGGTGTGAAGGGTGTGATGGGTGTGCAGGGTGTGACAAAATCTCTAGTGTATTCGGTATTCTGCACATTCGATGCACTAAAGCTTATACTTACTTTATCGATAATGATGGGACGTTTTAGTGCAGTAGTGTGGTGGGATTTCACTTTCCTTATTTTATCATAATATATTTATTTTATAAAAGATCAAATTGCAATAAATGGACGGGAATATATTACCGTTCCATTTTCACGACATTTGTTAAATTAAAAATGTATCCAAATAACTATTCAAAAGCCTAGTTGAAGTTGGCACACCATAAAGGAATAAAACCGACCAAATCCCATCAACCTCACATTTAAAATTTGACTCGCTTGCTGTATAAAATGACATTTTGGCATATGTAATTTGCTTTCATTTGGCTCTTTCCTCTGCCGGATCGTATACGTTACACTTGCAATTCCAAAGCTGCATCCAGATACAATGCAGAATAAAAATCCAAAGTTTGTCTTGTATCTGCCAATCTGTCACACTTCACCACAAATCCATCCGCATTCCAAAGAAAGCAATTTCAATTAGTTTCGCCATGAATCGTGGATCTCCCGCGGTGAGACTCCAGCCCCTTGAATTTCTGCTTAATTAAACGAATGGCTCCCTGTCATCAGGTGAAGGATTCTCATTCTCATTCCCCCTTGAGTTATTATGTAACCAACCATGTGTATTGTTTAACTTACACTTACACACGTTAACTGCTCAAGTTTAAAATTGCACATTCATACGGCACAGCAAATATTACATTGTCAGGGAGCGACATCATCACATGCAAGGCTAATGAATGTAGGTAGGATTTTTTTAGGAGTAGCCCCGTCGTCGCTGCTTCTTTATGTGATTTGCGTGGGGTGGGATCGGCAAAGATAGAGCCGACGTCATCTTCCCCTGACTTCATCCATCCATGGGAAAATCAGAAGGTAAAACCAAGAGACTAGACTAATTCTACCACAAATCTTGGATGGGGTGGGATTGGCAAAGATAGAGCCGACGTCATCTTCCCCTGACTTCATCCATCCATGGGAAAATCAGAAGGTAAAACCAAGAGACTAGACTAATTCTACCACAAATCTTGGATTGGAAACAAGTCTGGTTGGAGCTCCTTCTCATTTTATTTTGCAAAAAATATTCATACTTTCAATTTTGAGTCATTGTGCGTGCCTGTCCGCGACTGTGAATCTGTGCCGCGCCGTTCCAAGTGCCAAAATCAGCAAGCCGTTTAACCTGTGATAATTTCCATTGTGAACTAATTAATTTCTGGAAATATGGCGACCAAGGCTGGATCCCCTGCCCCCGCCCCTACCCCCAGGAAGGAGAGCAACGGACATTTGAATGGTGACTCCCTGAGGGCCCCTTCGCCCGGAAATGGTAAGTAAAATTCAAAACAGGATTTCCAGACGCCGCGCCGTCCGCGTCGGTAACATCCGTGTCGGTAATTAGGGCCAAATTTGCGAATTTGCAACGTGCCAAGAGTGCCAAACGTTGTCGGCCTGATCCACTGCACTATTTATTTTCGGTTTCCAATTTCTGGCACGATGTAGCCTATTTTTGTCCTATTTCCCACTTCTGACGAACGAGGCACGGATGGGGTGGTGGATTTGCAAACTGCACTTATTCTTAATTCTTCGGAACCAAAAAAGAAAGTGGGGCAGTGGGTAATTGGGAGGGTCTTGGGAATTCGCAAATTCCATGGCACTGCAATAACTGTCATGGATCCGACGACAAATTCAACGACGACGCCCTTGCAGTTTTTCTCAAACACGATGACATCACTTCCTATTGTATTCTTATCCCCTGGCTTGGATTTTGTGAAACAAATGCTTGAATTTGAGGCTGACAACACTAATTTGAAATTTGCAGATGGAAGACCCATGTCCCCCATGCGGATCTCCCGTATTGATGAGAAAAATGCACTGGCTGGGCTTAATAACCGTTTGGCGACGATCATTGATCGGAACAAACAACTGGAACTGGAAAATGCGAATTTGGGAAATGAGGTGAGATTTATGTACAACTACAATTTGAAATATGAGAATTTTATGAAAATTTTGGGTTCGAAATTTCCGCGCCGCGACCAATATCTATGGCATTCTTAGAATTCTCCATAAAATAATTTATTGTGCGCCTGGATTTGAATTTGACAGCTTCAAAAATCCGAGTCAAATTACACTGTCACCCTGGATGTGATGAAAACCACATTTGACAAAGATGTCACGGATCTTCGGAAGAAACTCCAGGATATGGAAAAGGATAAGGTCAAATTGGGTTTGTCCGAAGCTCAATTGAAGAAAGACTTGAAGGATGCACTAGACAAGTAAGTTCGTGTCATTTTCTGTTAAGTACAAGTTAGGAGGTGTGAAATTAATTGCGTTAGCGATTGACGTGGATGTGTGAGAAAACCAATTTCTCACGACACGAGTTAATCCGATGCTCTTTGCCCAAAGTTCAAGTGCGAATGTGTATAGTGTAGCATAGCATGACTGAGTCTAGCTGGCCATGTTGCAATTACAATCCAATTTCTTGTAAAACCCAAGAAATACAGAGCAGTTTATTTAGATGGTTCAATTTTCTGATCACCTGTAATTGAGGAAAAGTAAATGGAAACGAGAAAAACTTGTTTCACGGGCCGAACGGCCTTGCCAATGGGAATGTAATGTGTTCCGCCTATGGTGGTACTATGTACAGCACAAACAACACGGAAAATTATTACATTGGTTCACACTACGTTTGCTTAGTGTGCATTAGAATTTTACTACGTAATTCTGACTAGTTCTAAATCTTGTAAAAACACTACATTGGTATTCATAGTTAAATTGTGCAATCATATATTATCATATATTATGTTTCCGGTTTGAAACAACTTCTTTTTAAAACATTACGCAATGGAATCTCCGAGTTTGATTTAACAATTTATTGTCCAGCAAGTTTATTAAATCCACACGCAATACATGACGTAAATAATACAACAGGTGGTAACATGAATTGTAATTGTGATATGAATTATTTTCTAGCGCCCATGCCAAAGACAAGGAAGCCAAAGACCTTCAACAGAAGCTGATCCAAACAGAAGCCCACGTCGTCAAACTGACCGCCGACCTGAAGACGGCCGGAGACGACAAGGGCAAACTGACAAAGGAAAAAGCGGAAGCCTCCGACCTTGCAGCCAAATTAGCCCGAGAACTCGCAGAACTGAAGAGAAAACTGGAAGCAGACGCCATGGCAAAGGTCGAGCTTGAAAATGCCCTCCGCGTCAAATCCGACGAACTTCAAACCAAAAAACAAATCCACGAGCAGGAAGTCTCCGTCCTCCGCTCCACATCCCAAAAGCAAATCCAAGAAGTAGACGGTCGCCTTCAAAAGGAGTACAAGGACAAATTAACGGAGGCTATTAAACAATTGAGAGCTGAATGCTCCGCCCAATTGATTGCAAATAAAGAGGAGCAGGAGATTTTGTACGGGAAAAGGGAGGCGGATTCCAAGGCGGAAGCGAAGAGGGCGAATGACGCCTTGGCTGCAAAAACTGCGGAACTTCGTGGAGTTATGGCGGATTTGGATGGAATTCACAAGAAAATGGCATCCCTGGAAGGAGAAAAGAAATCTTTGGAAATGAGCATGGCGGATTTGTCGAAGAAGGGTGACAAGGAGAAGGATGCATTTGCACAGGAGAAGGCGAAGATGCAGGAAGTTCTGACCCAAATGATGAAGGAACGAAAGGTCCTCATTTCTGAATACCATGATCTGATGGATGAAAAAGTGGCACTGGACAATGAAATTGCGACGTACAGGAAAATGTTGGAGGGGGAAGAGGAGAGGTTTGAGATTTTATATGTTTAAAATGCATCATGGTTGATTTTCTGTGCTGTACTTACTTACAAATGCTTGTTGTAGTCATTTGATTTTCTTGTAGTTGTAGATGGTTTCATGGTGCTGCTGTTCTTCACTAATGTACATTTCTAATGTGTGTTTTTTCTTTGTGTTTTTTTTTCAAATCTCAAATTATATTTTGGATATTTTTCTGAACAGATTGAGTTTGACTCCGGTTGCACCAGCGAAGAAGGGACAATTTCTTCAATCACTCCTTGGGGGAACAAAATTGTAGACAGACATCCAATCCTTTCTCTTCAACTCTGTCTTAATACATGCGTTTAACATTTTTGTTAATTCTATTGAAATCATTTTAGTCAAACGGTACGCCGCTACGCCATTTCTATTCAAACCAAATCTTGAGGATTGCTTTAAGGTTAAGGA
The DNA here is from genome assembly GCA_036851895.1 of Orthonychiurus folsomi. Classification (NCBI taxonomy): domain Eukaryota; kingdom Metazoa; phylum Arthropoda; class Collembola; order Poduromorpha; family Onychiuridae; genus Orthonychiurus; species Orthonychiurus folsomi. The sequence goes on from JAAXYW010002269.1 coordinate 11,701, forward strand.
CGAACACGGAAGGGAGGCAATGGAATTGTAATACAGAGAATTGATTTAATTGGTTGCAAATTAGGGCACCTGTTCCTATTTGTATATTAATAGGATCCTGGTGCTACAGGGCCAGCAAAATGTGCATCGATGCATGATCATAGTATATTATATATTTTCTGTCATTTATTCAGCGCTATTTAGCGGCAAATAAATAAGCGTGCTTCCGTCAATTGTGATTAATGCCATTTATAAATGCATAAATCAAACAGTGATTTATAACTAGGGATTAACCAGTCGGACAACAGAATTTGAATTCATTAAAAAAATATCACGGTGTATTTAATTTCCGTAAGCTATTTTGGACGTAAATATCGTCAGGTACTATAGTCGAATAAAACCATCACACACATTACAAGCACAACCAGAGTTGGATTTTGTTGGAAATTCACGCACTATGTTTTAGTATAAATGCTGTTTTGTCAGGCATTTAAAAAAAATGATTGAAAGCATCATCAAATGCGAAGATGGTCATTTGGACTCCTGCATCTTATCCAAAATCCACGGAGTATTTGCACTTCAAGTACTCACAATTTGTAATTGTATATTAAAATTCTGCTTTACTTTAGACGGGTAGGGATGAACGCCAGCACAAACGCCTGCCACTCAAGCCTTAGGGTTTTTGGACATCAGCATTCAGTATCTTAATGTTTATCTTAAGATTTGCATCAGTTAGCAATCCCGGCCAACCAAAAGCACTCCAGAACTAAGGTGTTCAAAAGAAACTCCCCGTCGTACGCGACACATTTAATGAAAGCTGCAATCCGCTTGAGAGTTTTGTATTTAATGTTTATTAATTAATTTAAAACAAAGGTATGTTGTCGTCTGACCTCATTACCCAGCCATTCTTCATGGACATGTTTACGTTGGCCCACGCTGGGATTTTGCTAAATTTTGACAGAATTGACGAAGGAATCTAAACGCATTTTATAATGTACCCCACCAGCCGGCCGGCAGCTTTGAAATTTCAAGAAAACCTTTTTCCTGTGTTATGCCCTCATATTTCAAATTTTATGCAATGTTTGTATTTACCGAGAGTAGTATTTTTTTTAAATTATCATTTCCCTGCCAAATTTGTCTGCAAATTTTTGCTTATCAATTTCTGCAACACTGGGTGCTTGAACGTTGGGCGTTGTTGCATAATGTTTGGTTTCGTGGAAATCTAGAACTTTCTGGTGTCATTCTTGAGAATAAAATGCCTCATGCAGCGATGTAGAAGAATACTAATCCAACACCCAACGCTAGAATTCTCCCAAACGTGTGTGTTGTATTTGCTAGTTGCATTGTCGCAAATTTAGTCAGGAGAGCAAGCAAAATATGTGACTCTGGAATCCAATATGCCGAATTGTACTGGAACTTTAGTTTTACATTGCCAGCAAACGCCTATTTCACTGATAACTGGCTTGTCGCAGACAAGTTAAACAAACAATACAAAATGCCATAATAAGCAAATGCGTTCCCAAAACTTCTTGTGCATTGTACAGAGTAGAAATTGTGGTAAATTTAGTAGAATTTAGTAGGTGGAAATGGAAATACAACGAATGTTTATGCACAAAATGACACACTTACTGCTAAAAAAAACTCAAAAAGCTTGGAAAAGTTATTGAACTTAAAAAATACTGACTAATAATTAATCATAAGAGAAATTGTGCCACTCAAAACCCAATCCAACAATGTGAGTTTTGCCCTGCTCTCCATATAGTACAAATCACCAATTCTACATCTAAAATAGAACTAATAATTTGCTGTAAATTTGCTGTAATACGCATTTCTCATTGCAGCAATTACAGCATTACAGCAATCCATTTACAGCATGCTGTATTGGAATCCCTAGTGGAAATACAACGAATGTTTATGCACAAAATGACACACTTACTGCTAAAAAGAACTCAAATAGCTTGGAAAAGTTATTGAACTTAAAAAATACTGACTAGTAATTAATCATAAGAGAAATTGTGCCACTCAAAACCCAATCCAACAATGTGAGTTTTGCCCTGCTCTCCATATAGTACAAATCACCAATTCTACATCTAATCGATCCCAAGGATCGAATAATTCTGTATTTCGTTTCAGAGCTTGATTTGCAGCAAACATTTTCTTTCAATGCTAGAAAATATTTCCCGGAGTTGTCAAAAATGCTACACATGAGAACAGCGGCTTGGCTCAAAGTTATAACGGTTGTCAGTAAACACACAACCATTAATATGTACATGAATATATTCAAAATTTCTCTAAGCTTGATGACGGCGAAGGCTGCAATCATGGCTAAAAGTCCACTTAATAATTTTCCAGCTGGTAGGAATGTTGTCGAAAACCCTTGGCCAAATATTGTGTTGATGATGTACAGTGCGCGATGCATGGTCACAGTCTCATTAAAACTAGCAGTACCAGCACGGAGTTTGGAACTGAAATAACAGTATTAAATTTTTTTAAAACACAAATCCTCATCTAGTTTCTAGTAACCAAACTAAATAATTTTGAAGCCTCGAATTTAATCTATCTGCTTAATTCTATCTGCTTTACTTTAATCGCAGCAAATGCATGCATAGCACTATGATTTTAACCAACTAATCGTAAGTAAATCGCATTTTACGCACGGCAGAGTCTTCAGCCAGAATAAAGTACTGCAGAAATACAAGTGGAGGATCAATGCACCGACAATATAGCCCATGCTTTCACAAAAACCTAACGCTATTTCCAAACACAAAAATAATGGGAACCAACAAGGACCCACTGCGGAAAGAGCATAAGATGGATGCATTCGATCAAGGATAAAACAAGCCAGCAGGCATGAAAAGATGCCCAAAAGACACTGTGTCGAAAATAATTTGAGGATCTTCTCTCGCAAATTAGGTGCTGCGAATTCAGCATTCAGATATTTCTTCCCTGAAATTACATATTTACATTGTAGATCTATTGCGATCAATTTAAAAGCAATTGAGTCCTAGTCCTTACCAAAAATCTGATTTATGTCCAAGATATGATTCACAACGTTGCACATTTCCATTGGAAATAACAATGGAGGTAGAGACACTGCCACACTGGACATCCGACTCAAAATCTGACAAATGTGAAGCATAATTCCTGTCATGGATTGGCTGACTTGTCCCCGTTCCAATGATACCGGAAACCGCCAGCATACAAAAATTGTGTACAATACATTTGCTAAAACGATTACTTTTGCAGTAAAGTATTTCCATTTTGAACATGTGATGGTTAATCGGAGATCGAGCTTTGCTCCAGCTGAATGGGATAACCCCGGCTCTACTTGCGATGTCAAATAAAAAACTGATTATACTTAGTTCAACCTTAGTTAACATTGTTGTGTCAGTGTGTGCCGGGAAATAACTCGGAATTGCGTAAAGCACCTTACCACTATCAAACTGAGTTCAACATTCCAAGTGCTACATAAATCATATTTTTGCTGGGTATTAAGTACTTCAAATACCCTGGTGTGGTTCGTGCAGGTATTTTTGGAACAGTGCGTGATTGTCCAGCTAAATTATTTAACGGTCCACTGGTTCCAGCAAAATGATGAGCCGGCAGGTTGGATTTAGTGTTTATTTAGTAATTTTCAAATTACTAATGCAAACGGATAACAAGACTGCTTGTCAGAGAAAATCCAAGTCGCGATTTCCGCGTTAAGGCAGTCCGCCCCCAGGCTGAGAAAGTGTAGCGTACAAGGCATAATTGTGCATTAAATACATGGTTGTCGGTATAGAACAGATAAATTAATCCTCATTAACCCTCATTCAAACAGAAGGCAAACAAACCATATTTTGTAGTAATTTCGCTTAGCTCCAGAAGAATTCAAATTGACGAAGCGAGCTGTTGGAACATGCAATCCGCTCTGGCAAATCTCCCTGTAATTGTATATAAGTCTTCGTCACATGGGAATATTGATTGGGTATGCAAATTTTATGTAGACCTCCACTTACTACTTTTCGTCAGAAAATTTTGACAAGCGCACATTATCCCCAAGATTGTAACACATACGACCTACAGCATGTATTGTTGCACCCGTACGGATGAATACTGCCAGCGTGTAATAATGGCCTAATCCTTAAATCCCTACTCGGAATGAACCAGAATATTGGTTGGTAACATGTACAGCATGTACTGCTGCATCCTTGTGAAATGTTTCGCTCAGTACTACCAATACATTTGAAATCAAATTGATCCAGTGTTTGCAATCTCCTAATCCATATGAACCAGTCTGCTGGAATTTGCATAGTAAATATCAATTTCTGGATGTAATATTTAGAAATGTTCGAATTTGTTCAAATATGCGTGTTTCCAGGGTTGAGGTAATGAAACGGGAATTCTGTGTTGTATATATGCAGCGAGCGCGCATGAGTTGGACGGAAGCGGTTCTGTGCGTGTGAGCGCGCAGACTCGGATCTTAGTGCTGGGTAACCGGTGGCTGGGAGCCGAAGTCTGATGACGT
>JAAXYW010002270.1:0-16182 GCA_036851895.1 Orthonychiurus folsomi
GGTAAGGGGTTTTAATGGAGGTTATGCTTAATTCATTTTGGTTTAACTTTATGCGAGTGGTGTTGGTTGTTTTATGTTTTATTTTTTGGAAATTTTAATTTCGTATTTTTTTTGAATTTTTTTTTGAAATTTGAAATTTTATTTTTGTATTTTTTTTGAATTTTTTGGAACTTTTAACTTTGTATTTTTTTTGAAAATTTTTTGGAATTTTTAATTTTGATTTTTTTAAAAAAATTTTGGAACTTAATTTTTAATTAAATTTTTTTTTTGAATTTTGAATTTTGTTAAAAAATTTTTTGAAACTTTTAATTTTTTTTTTTTAGAAATTTTTATGGAGATTTTAATTTTGAATTCTATTTTTGAAATTTTTTTGGAAATTTTAACTTTTAACTTTCCTTTGAAAATTTGTTGGAATTTTTAATTTTTAATTTTTTTGAAATTTGTATAAAACTTTTATACTTTTTTTTTGAAATTTTTTTTGAAATTTTCATTTTTAATTTTTTTAAATTTTTTTTGGATATTTCAATTTTGATTTTTTTGTAATTTTTTTAGAAATTATTGTTTTGAATTTTTTTGAGAATTGAGGATTGAGGTGGTGAGAAGATTTAGTGGAGGTTGTGCTTTACTGGAGTTTGATGGAGATGGAGAGGCGGAGATTTGATGAGGCTGTGTTGGTTGTTTTATGTACTACTTAGGATATTTAGGCTCTGAGATTGCATCGTAAAAAATGATTAAACCCAGTACGACAACCGCCTTTTGCCCGCCGGAGGCGGGCCTAGCGATTAGCTAGTTTATGTATAATTTTCTTTAAAAAACGGAGCGATTCTATGCTATTCTCCGGGCACTCAATCCAACGGCCCCGCGCCTGACAGTTACTTTTTTAATGACGATCTGGCATAAAAATTACAAGTCGAAATAAGCTTTAACTAAAATATAATAGACCAAAAGCTGCTAAAATTTTGTAATGTACAAGCTCAGAAAACTACGCGTTCATAATTAATACAAAGATTGTAACATAGATTTTGTGAGAAGTTGCATTGAAAGTCCGGACGATTTGGCCAAGGAATGTACGTATCCCAACACCCAAGCCAATCAACCGCCAATCCCCAAATTCCACTTTCGAAAGAGTTCATTCATGCACAAAATTCATTCCGTATTTATCGCTTCAATATTTGTCGTTGAAATATAAAAATTGAAGTTGCGACTGTTAATTCCAATTAATCTAAGCCTGGAGAGAGTGGTCATACGTACAATTTTTAATTTGAGGAGAACAAAGAAGTAAAACAGTATGACGACTGCTGCAAGGCCAACGTTTGACCCCGCCAAAGGTGGTGGTGGTCGTGGCGAAAAGGATTTGAGTGCAATGACTCGTCAATACTCTTCCAGAGATTTACCAGCCCATATGAAGTTGAAATACAGGTAATATTGGCATTAAGTCTGGCTTGTAGATTCGCAGTTTGAAATATTGACTAGAATTCCTAATTTTGTTGTGCACATCACAGGGAACCAGGTCAGGGCACAGACGAAGAGCGCAGAAACAAGGACTACCGCCGAGAATTGGAGGAACGAGAGCGAACATCCCGTCGATCTGACAAAGACAAGAATCGTTCCTCAGAATCGAATTCTGAATCCCGTGGAAGCATCCAAGCTCCACCAGCACCGAAAAAAAGCAAAACCGACCCTGCTTATCTTGACGCCGATGATCCACCCGAAGCATCGGATGGAGATGATGATGATTCATCTTCAGATGATGAGGATGATACCGCAGCACTTATGGCAGAATTACAACGGATTAAAAAGGAACGGGCTCTAGAGCAATCGAGATTGGAAGCTGAGAAAAGGGCAGAAGAAGAGAGGATTCGAGCCGAGAATATAATTAGTGGAAACCCTCTTCTGAATTATACAGGACCATCCGCCAACGGGGATATGACCGTACGGATAATTTCAATTTTTTGAAACGTACACATATATGAATACGATAAAATTCTATTGGCTTGTCTTTATTTTCTAGGTAAAAAGACGCTGGGATGAAGATGTTGTCTTCAAGAATTGTGCCCGGGCTGATGACTCAGGCAAGAATAAAACTTTTATCAATGACTGTCTCCGTTCTGACTTTCACAGAAAGTTTATGGAGAAATACATCAAGTAGATTTTAGATTTAGACAAATAATATAACCCTTCCCTAAGTCTTTGATGATAATTATTAATATTGTCAGCAGCACAAATGATTCCAATATAAGGTAACCGAATGTTTGCACCCTGGTTGTTGAATTTTAATCGTTTTCAACAATAATAATTGTACGCATCTAGCAAATTAGCTCCCAGGTAGTTGTATTATTCCAAACCAAATCATGTTAAGCTACTTGTGCAAATACCGTTAGCGTGTAACCTACAAAGTTTGCTTTTACTCGTAGAAAATATGTATTTGCTGTGCTACCAGTTAGTATTTTCTAAATTCTATTATGTAAATTGTAATAAACTGCTGCATATTCGAGCTCAAACAATTTAATTATATTTTCTGAGATTTCCTTAGCCTTAGCTAGCTCTTATTCTTAGACAACCCAACTTCTATTCGAAATGGGCCGAACCACTACCGCGTGGGCCCCGCCTTGAAATTGATGCCCCACTCCCCGCCCGACTATCGCCACCCTCAATGGCTGCCATAATGGCTGCAGATATTTCTTCTCTTTCTTTATCCATTCTCTGACGAATTAGACTCATGACTCCCTTGGCTTTTTGTCGTTTAGCAGTTTCAAGTGCTTTTTGTGCCTTTGGTGATAATTTGTATTTTAATTGCAATTCCTTGAATCGTGGATTGAACTCTTGGGCATTGAGTTCGTAGAGAAAGAGTTGTCTAGCTACTATAAGGTCTTCTATTCCAGCGTTATGTTTCAGGCATAGTTCCATTGCTCTGACGGAAAGGATTAGGATTATTAAGCAATATTGGATATGGAAAAAAAATCTAAGTAACTTAGTAACTTCACAACTTACTTCCCCCAATTATGACTTTGAATGTGCAGAGCAATTGCTTCAGGAATTCTGTTTTGTTGCATTAGTAGCAGTTCTGCTTCTGCACTTGCGCCAGTTAGTAGATATGTTTGTGATTTTCTAGTCACTTCGTCCGGTTCTTGCTGAAATTGCATATCAAATTTGACCAATACCATCTACTATATGTGTAAAGTAATTTACCTTGATTGTCTGGATAAGCATGACTTTATCGAAATGCCCGATTTCTCCAAAGCACACTTCGGTCAAGTCTAATTCCTGCTTTGACCCAGCCAATCCTGCCATCACGCCCCATGCAATTTTATCCTACGGTTGGTTATACCAATAATAAATTTTAACTTCCAATCCAATATTAATTAACTTTAGAACCTGCACGCACATTAACGTGGCGACAAATCCGCTGGCACTCTGCAACTTTTCCTACAGAAACTAATTGGTGCAAGCGGGGAATGAAAGGCGAGGTTTGTGCTGATAAAAGCACTCCATTTGACCGTCGAATCTGGACGCACCCATTTTCAAAGGCGACGAGCTGTGGAGCAGGCCCCATATCCCTGTAAAATTTAATGGCAAATAAATAAGTATTAAATGCAGACTATTGAAGCAAACTAACCCAAGGTCTTTGTCCTCCGAAGTTGCTTCGATGAGGGTTAAATCAGAAAATATAACCTGAGGTAAATAATAAATCCGAAGTCTATTTTGTCTAATAGTAGCAAGGATCGGGGCTTCGCTGTGCCAAATGACACCTTGGGTCATCATTGCCATTCTTTTGGGAGTTGCACTCCCACCACTAGTTCTTTTTATCATCAACAAGTACAGCTCCGAATTTTTGTCCAATATTGCTAGCATCTTTTCCAAGTTATTGTCTGTCTGAGCTAATGCTACTTGCTGGACCGGATGTTGCATGGCCACATCTGTCACTGATTTACCCGTCAAAGTATTAAATACCCGAACCAGACATTGATTAGTTTGATCTACAAAAGCAGCCATGTCAGGTGAATTTGTTGCTGTTTGTTGTGTTAGTAGCTCTGTGCGGAGGCCCGGCCATTTAATCGTTCCTTCTTGGTGACCGTCGTAATTCCAGGCTATGATCGCCGATTTTCCACACAGAAGAAAATTTCTAGAAATTATTGTGGCCATTATGTACCTCTTGAAATCATTGCAAGAGCTTGATTTATAATATTTTACTTTGCCGACTGTAGAATTAGACTAACTACATTATTTTCTCTCAGTTCGCACAGAACTGGTGATGAAATTCTCCTCGCATCGTATATATATACTTGGGTTGGACTTACAACCAGGAGATAACCGTATTGAAGAGAAATCTTAATATAAAATGAAATGCCACTGTTATGCCAATTGCCAGATTAAGCTTCTATAAAATAGTGCTTAATTGTTTAGTTACTTGACTAATTCGCTCTCGAAAATCCATTCGCTCCCTTGTGTTGGATGTAAACTCATACAAGGCCAATGTCCGTCGTCCAACCAGCGTCGCTTCAATATTTTGCCAAGTTGCAGACCTCTCAACGACATTTGCTAAAAATATATGACCGCTGGCTGCAGCCCCAGCTAATTGAGTACCATCCGAACTCCATTGAATTGAATAAATGCTCCCGACCTTTGGCTTTTCCAGGGAGTGTGACCACTTCAATTAAGAATATAACGTAAATTAAATTGCATGTGCATTAATTGTCTGGAGGATTTACCCCAAAGCGATCACATAGCCGAATGTAATTGAATCCCGCCACTGCGAATAAGTCTCCAGTTGTTGTCCATGCAATTGCTGTAACGGGATAATCATGCGCCGCACTGCCAAATACTTGACGTCCATCCGAATCCCAAACCTTGTATCGACAGTCCTCTGCCCCACTCACAATTAAATTGGAAGTACAACTCCAAGCAACACAAAGGATGATCCCATCATGGGCTTTCCATTGAATTGGTTTGCTTGTATTGTTGAGAGCAACTTTGGCGATGACCAAATTTGGACCAGTAGTGTAAAGGGCAGATTGACCATCCGGGGCCCATGCTGAAGAATAAACTGGAATGGATATTTGGGCCAGGCAGGTCCTCATCACTCCACTCCGTGACCAAACTCGGACACAGCCATCTTCCCCAGACGTTAGGATCTCCGTTCCGTCCTGATTCCAACTCCCGGAAATTACAGCTCCTATTTTGTTTTTTTTTAGCTGCGAAATTAGTTGTACTATAATGTTAACTGTAATCAAACCTTTGTGGGCAGGCACGGATTTTTCAATGCGACCGGATCGAGTTAAAAGATGAAAGAAACCGTCGGATGTTGTAAGTAAAAGGAGTTCGGAATTCTTCCTGGCTCCGGGAATGGGAACGGAGGAATTCTTTGGTGGCCATTGCATGCCTATTGGGAACATTTCTGTCGGTAAATCGGCAATTTTGACCGTTTCATCTGTTTGAAGGTTCCACATGTAAAGAGTATGATCGTCCCTGAATTTAATCGGAATTTATAACTCCCTTGGCTATGAAAACTTTTAATATGCTAACTCAAAATGCTAGTTGGGCTTACCCAGCAGTATATATTTCATCCACATTACTCCATGCAACGCAAGTGGCCACATCTTTATGCTTTGGGACATCGTCAATGGTAACTTTTAGTTGCATTGTTCCTAGTCTCACTTTTAATTAAAATTCCGAGCCGAATTCAATCGACGGAGAAATGCCCTAATGTCTACAAAGCTAACAGGTCTCAATCCTATAACCCAGGCGGCAGTGGATTTTTATTGATTTTGTCAAATGTACTGTTAAATTTTGTCAGAGCTCCAACACACGATGTTTGGATATTTGTAGCACAACAAAAATTGTCTTGGCAACACGACTCACCCGGCACGGGAATATCGAATAAGTAAGTACCCACCGCGCCGGCCTTCTCACGTCATTGCGTAGAGTAAAATACAAATTCGATTAGAATAAATTTTCAGCTTAAAACATTTTGGGATATCTTGCATAATATTGTGATTTTTATATCCTTCAAAAGGATTTTTTTTAAATTTCAGGCATTTGTAATACAAGAACAGAAGAGTCATGAATTTCAACAGATTAAATATTAATCTACACTACAGCTTGCACCATTTCAATCCAAACCGTGAAATATTTCGGAATCAGATTTGTTCCTTTTCAATTTACATATTAGGAAAAACATACTTATTTCAGAAGTCATAGGCCTTTTGGTGGGTTAGCCAGTTGCATATTAAACCGGCGGGGCATGATTTCAACGTTGGGTTGTTGCTAGCCTTGAGCTTGGAAATTTGCAGATCTACGACTGACTGACTGACTGTCTGACATTTGCACGCATAATAACAAATCGTTCTTGTTCACTATACAGCCCGACAGATCCAGGCAGGGTTTACCTAATCCATGCACGTTCGTACTTGTAAAAAGTAAAGGATGGTATCATCACATACTTCTTGCAAATTGCACACCTGTACGTACTATACTGTTCTCTGCAATTGCAATTCATTCATGGGTTCCTCGGGGAAAAAACTTCTATGCCATTTTACAGCGAGCGGAGTGGAGCTGAGCTGCCCCACGCACTGCACGACGCGACAGCACAAATCAGGCCAAGGCGTTTTCACCACTCGTGAATGTGGACTCGTCCGCGGAACATCCATGTAATTTGGTGCTCTTCCCTTCCTCGAAATTTTTAAAACTTTTAACTCAGTGTACGTACGATTTATCTTACATCATAATCGTACCAACCCAGTTACAGTTTTATAAACCAATCTTCGAACGACAAGAGTCAACTAGGTCTGCTGACCGTAAGGCAGGTATGTGTATTTTATTTAGTGAAATTTTGCGGCTCATTCTTTTCTTGGTTCGTGAATTATGGGGTGGAGGAGGCATGTGGTCTGTTCCGTTGATCGGCCTTATGCAAGGTTAGGAATTAAAGGGACATGCACGCAAGGGTGATCGTGTAGTCCGTGTCAAGTTGTCATTCAAATTAATTAGTTTAAAATCTACTATTGGCTTTCATCTACTTCATGTTTGAGAGAGGCTACGATTTGGAAGAGAGGAAGGAAGCGGTATGTTGCAACGCAATGTGCAACGCATTATTTGTGTGTGTTTATATCTACATGTCATATCTAGCTTATTGAATTTTACAGAGATCGGAATTGCAGTTTCAAATACAAAGATCGAAAGGGAGTTTTAGCTCGTTGAATAAAAGCTTGCTATGATTCCTCGCTTAGCGTAGCAAAGTGAGGGGATCCCAAACGTAATTTATAACCATACAAAAACAAAGATAGCCGAAACAACCACTTTTTAATTATTGTTTTGAGAATGTTTCTGTTCACGAAAGCTTTGTGTTTGGAAAATACAAAAGTTCTGTTCAGTTAGCTGTACAAATTAAAATGTTGGTGTTCAGTTTGATTAATTAAGGGTAAATGTGCCGTGAGTAATTTTCTACTGCCTAATCTAAATTGGTTTTGTATAATCTTAGAATTGGAAAACTCCATCCAGCAAACGCTAAAAATGCGAAAGCACTGGTCTACAATGTTCGAATGAAGCTTATTAACTACCTCGCTGCCTTCAACAAAATCTTTGCTTTTGTAATAGTCAAAACATAGTCAAATCTTAAATTGTGGTATTTTGGACCCAATATACGGTGCTAACAAAAGATATAGTGAAGTTAAGGAACCAAATTACATAGAAGAGTAGACTATCAGCAAAATATGGTGCGTAAGTTTACCCGTCCTAAGGGAGCAGTGCCCGCCGAAGCTGAAGTTCCGGCGACTTCAAATTTGGTAAAAAAGGAAAGACGCTACAAGTTCTGTGCCCGTGCCCGCAAAAAAACGTTCGCCGCAACCTGGCCCTAGTAAACGTCCTGTCGATAATAATGAGTCTCGCACATCAAAACGAATGCGGCTTCCCAACCGTCCATACCAAGCGCCTGAGCCTATTCCCCTGAAAATTTTACAACAAATCAAGTCATTAGAGGAAAATGATAAACTGAGCCGACAAACCCCAGCAGCCAAAGAAATTTCCAAATCACCTCTAAAACGAACAGCACCCGAAAACCCGGTCCCTCCAAAGAAGCGAAAGCCTGATTTGGCAGTGGTTGAAGAGTCGAAAGGAAAAGAAACAGAAAAAAGTAAGCCAAAATCAAAACCCAATAAAGGTAAACCACCCAGGGCATCAACTGCAATCCCGACCACCACTCCAAAAAAGAAAACTGTTTCCAAAGCGGTTAAGGTTCTTGCGAAGAAACCCCGAGTCTCCATAAAAAGTGTGGTTAAACTTTCTAAGGGCAGAGCTTCTACAGATCAAAAACCGGCCTTAAATGGGACACAAACGCCGAAGAAGCCAGTGAAAAAGAGGGTTAAGAAAAATCAACCCCCGAAAGTTGAGCCGAAAGTGTCGCCTGGCCCTTCACCCAGCCCGCCTGATAAGAAATTGGGTTCTCCCCAAAAGAACAAGAAAGAGCGGCCACAACTTTTGACGCCAAGAGAAAATGTTACCAAATATGACAAGGATCCAACATTCGATTCCTCAATTCCAGTTCCATTTATTTCAACTATTGCACAATCGAAGCTTTTGATCCGGGCCACTCGAACTGGAAATCAGAAGTTGCTGGAAAAATTAATCAAGGAGAAGAAAGAAATTTTTTCATTTTGTGTCCCGCGTAGTGTTAATGTAGGGAGGGATGCTGCTTATTATGCCTTGGAACAAGAAAATACGGAGGCACTCAAACTTTTGATGGACCCAAAGCTGGCCGAAAATCTAGGCCCATTTCCCGGTTCCATTGTTGAAGAAGAATCAACTGGAAAAGGTAATTATGTTGCTTTTGGTCATGGAGTTCGTGCAGTTACCGTAGGGCGTGGAGGAAAGGAAGGCAACAATGCCTTAACTAGAGATACATCTGGTCAGCAGCAAGCAGGAGGACTTAACTTGTACGCCTTTTTTCAAAACTGCTTATATTTGGGAACACCGATGACAACAATTTCAAAAATTATAGCAATTAACGACGATGAGTATCAATGGAACCATCTTCTACAAAATATTATCACTGCCGTTCTCAGAGGTCACAATCAACTAGCGGGGGAGCTTGTTGCTAAAGCTATTGAAAGAGGTGGCTATGGGTTTAACGAGCTCCACAAGGAAGCCCTTCTCCTCAACAATAACGCACAATTCTCCCCATTTAAAGCAGTGTCAGTTGTCAAGAAGTCAACAGGAAATTCCCGTATGACACCAATCCATTTGGCTGCTATTAATCCAGATCCACAATATTTGGCAGCACTTTTAAATGCTAAGCCAGATTTTGGTATTTTGGATACATCGCAAAGGACACCAATGCACTATGCTGCCGCGTGTTCCGGACCAGGTCCATTGACTTTGCTTTTGTCGCGAGGCATCTCTGCAAGTGTTTTGGACAAGGAAGGTAAATCACCATTATACGTAGCAGCTGACGTTGGACGCGCGGCAAATGTGGACAAAATACTAAAAGGACACAAGGAAACTGACGAGGAAACCGGAAACTCCCCTGCGCACATCTCTGGACCATTTATAGACCGTCCATGCAGATCCACTGGGCAAAGTCCAATTCATGTTGCGGCACAAAATGGACATGTAGAGGTTATTAGAGTGTTGCTTGCACATGGTGTTAACTGTGAAAAGATGACTCCAGCTCAACAAGATAAAATGACACCTTTAATGATGGCTGCCCGATTTGGACAATTGGATGTGGTAAAGTTGCTGATTGAGAAAGGAAGAGTGAAAGTTGATGAGAAAGACAAGCGAGGGAGAACAGCTTTGACCCATGCCGTAATTGACGGGAATGCGCACATTGTATCCTATCTCCTCCGTTTGGGGGCTGACAACACAGTCAAGGATACTTCTGGAAACAGCTTAGTGCATTATGCTGCCGCGTATGGGTGGTATTTTAACTGGAAATTGCTTTTGGAGTCTGGCTGTCCTCCAAATGACCAGAATGATTGGAAGATGACTCCGATCGCTATTGCCTTCATGAAGGGCCACATTGGATTGGTTGAGTTGGCATTAAGCCAGCCACAGGTGAGCATGAAGCATTTTAACTTGTCGAAATGATGAAATGTGCTTAACAATAAGCATAAATTATATTAATTTTTGTAAATCAGGCAAATAATGCGGACGGTACACCGGGGACAGTTGGAATTGATATAAATGCCCCTGTGAACTATTCCAATGGTAAAAATTTGAACTAATCCTAAGAGGAATTTTGTGGTTAGAAAAATGCGGCTAAATTGTAATATTTTCAGGAATGACGCTTTTGCATCAAACGTGCTCGGGCAAGCCAGGGGAATTCCTGGTCCCCCGAATCAAGTTTCTGGTCGAAAAACAAGGTGCTGATGTTGGAGTTTCTGATTATGAACAGAATAACGCGGTATGAAATCATAAACATCTCTTTAAATAATGTGGCACAACATTTTCAATTAATTATTTTGTAGCTGCACTACTTGGTTCAGTCTGAAGGCCGGGCTGCTGTCGCGAGGAAACCTTCGAAGCGCTGGATGAGCGAGGAAAGAGAAGCAGAATTAGCGAAAGAGGTAAGGGTTGTCGTTGTATTTGTGTTAAATTTGCGTGTCACGGATTACTAAAACAGCTCGTAATTGCAGAATAAGAAAATTCAGCAATGCCTATACGAAGCAGCGAAGCTCTTACTCCAGCATGACTGTGACCCGCTGAAGCAAAATTTAAAAAATGAATCTCCGGTGACTTTGGCTTCTAAATTGGGCTGTTTTGAGTTGTTAAAATTGCTCTTAAGTTCTGGAAAGTGTGAGACTTTAACAACACCGGTAAAAAGTGAGGCTAGCCAAGAAATTAGTGAGACTGTACTTCACAGTTTAGTTAGAGAAATTAAGGCGGACGGAGCAGAAGGCTTCTACAAATTCTGCACTACTAAACCAAAGCTGATCGCAGAACTAAAAGTAATGGCTCAGGTGGCAAATGCCGATGGATTTACACCTTTACTTCTCTTTCTTCAAAGGCTGGATTTGAATTCCAAGAACAAGAACAAAGACGATGACGATGGCGATGACGATGACGAAACTGAAAATAACGATGAAGAGACCAAATCAGCGAAGATAAAAACAGTCAACTTTTTAAAGTTTCTGGTTAACGGCCTTGAATCCAACGTTAATCAGCACGTGGCTGATAAATTGTCCAATTCTGCTCTCCACATCATCGCCCAACTAAAACAAAGTAGCTGTGATTTTGCTGACAAACTCGTTGAAGTCATTCTATCAAAGAAGCCTACCCCTGACGCTTTAAATAAGGAATCCAAAACACCACTAATGTTGGCAACTTCTTCTCTTAATGAAAGTGTGGCCAGAGCTCTCCTCAATGCAGGCGCAAATCCTAACTTCAAAACGTCTGGAGAAAATTTGAAATCAATACTAATTACGGCCGCTGAAAACGCAACGACTTCCTTTAATCTGATTCCATTGCTGGTGGAGAAAGGGGCTAATGTGAGGGATTTAGACCCGAACACAGGAAATTCAGCCCTTCATTTGGTCTCTAAACAACCCGGCAAGCCAGGGGCTCTAGAAGCTATTCGAAAAATAGTTGCGACGGGTAGGATTGACGCCACCGGAGTAAATAAGCTGGGAAGAACAGCATTACATTTGGCGGTCAATGCCAGGGGTGGTGAGACTGATGTCAGCTATGACGTAGAAGAACTTCTAATTGAGTTAGCGCCAAAGGCATTGGCCATCGCTGACATTCGGAAGAGATTGCCTTTACATTACGCTTTAGTTAAAATTGGAAAGCACAGGGATTCCAGTGCTATTGACCCCATTGAATTGGTAGCAATTATTACGGGAGGAATGAAAGATGCAAAATTTGGGGACAAGATTCTTGCTGCTGACGAATTCTTGGGCACACCTTTACACTATGCTGCCCAAAGAGGAGCCACAATTTCGGCGACATTTTTGATGTCTGAGGCCCGCGGAGAAAAAAGCAGGTACAGTATTTGTTGGTGGATAGATTATTTTGTAAATACGCAAAATTTAAATTTATTAAAACACATTTGCGAAACTAAACGGATTGTTTTACTCATTTTCCAGAATAAATCCTGTGGACCTAAATGGGAACACACCATTTGGTCTCGCTGTTTTGAAAGGACACGAGGGTTGTGCGCTTTATTTTCAGCAAAATGGTGCTGATTTTATGATGTCACTAAGTTCGAGATTCAAATCGGATTTGGATGAAAAGATATGGAAATGGAGGCACTCCATACTTCTTGAGGAATACGAAGAGCGAAAACTACAAGAGCAAGCTAGATATCCAATTCTTCAAGAAGTTGTTCGCAAAGATTGGCAAGGCCTGCTTCATTTAATGTTAGAAAAATTGAAACACTCTGGACCCGGTGTGACACCCGCAATAGACGTGGCAATTAAAACAAATCGTCTGAAACTTGCCTTAAAACTCATCAACCACGTAAAGAATAATGCAGGATTGACCAAAGAGATGCAATTTCTTTTGCATACTATGGCAAAGTCCACAGAATCACTAGATGAGGAGTTATCTAAACAAGTTGTGGCGAGTCTGGTTAGCAAAGGAGTCGGAATTATGGTAAAGGACGCTCAAAGTGCCACACCAGTGATATATGCGGCACAAAATTTAAATACAAGCTTATGTCGTGAGTTTTCTAATTACGCGAAAGCTTTGGAGATTGAAAACCTTCCTGCAGACAAATTAGGACGTACACCCTTCTCCAGCATCTTCTGGAATATTAATTCCACTTCTACTTTACCACAAGCTATGAAACAGTGGGCAGAAGGATTACTGGTCCGCGGAGCCGAAGCTAACTTCCTTTGTAACTACCCGATTACCCTTTCCACCTTTCCAGCTACAAGAAGCTTAATAACTCTTGATTCCACTTACTCGCCAAAGTTTTCTCCACTGATTCTGGCGGTCGTTCAAGGAAATTATGAGATTGTCAAATGGCTGCTTGGATTGAATAAAAATGGTAAAACATACGTCGATCCCAACTTCCCAGATCAGCTCGGACGTACCCCGTTGATGCACGCGGTGCGCTTGGTAAGTATTAATTTAATTGGTCAAATGGCTTTGTTGTCAACTCTCATGGGTACAATTTACTACTTTCAGAATGATATTAAAATGGTTAAGCTGCTATTAAACCCGCGAACTTACGACCCTCAAAAGGACAAGAAGCCGTGGAACAGTAACAGAAAAGTGAGCAAGGTCCCACCTGCAGACCCTTCGATTAACCTAAAATTGCATGACCGAAATGGCTGGACAGCCATCCATCACCTGGTTGCTCCCCTTCACCCGTCTAATATCTTCTACTTTAATTCTGACGTGATTCTGCGTTTGTTAAACTCAGTTGGTGCCCCGCTAGAGGCCAAATCTCAGAGCAAACAGACACCTTTAAACTTGGCCAGACATTTGAAGGTTTATAAACTGGCTACCGTCTTGCAAACACTTTTAGGGATTCACGACTACAGCACGACTTCCAATGATGAGCAAGAAAATTTGTTAACTGTGGATCCAGCTCCAACACATTCAGTCAGCAAAGTTGATTTTGTAGCGGACTCTACGAGAATGATTGAGAAGTTAACGGCTGAACAGGAAAAACAACTAAATGAAGATGGATTGAAAGAACTATATTGCTACCCAGACCCGTTAAGCGGATTAACCAATGAGAGCAGCGAAGTTGTTCTCGACAAAACCCAGAATCGACCGTTTGATTGCCTGCTTACACAAGTTGACCTTTCGTATGGGGTTTATGGTTTGTACAACTTTTACAAAATGCAAGTTATAAAGGAGAAACATGGGAAGGAATTGATTATGCTATTCACGCGATGGGGCCGAGTTGGAGATACCGGGCAATTCCAGAAAACCCCTTTCGCTACTGTCGATGAAGCAACGAAGGAATTCTGTAAAATATTTCGTGTGAAGAGTGGCAATTCTTGGGAGAATATCAATGTTTTTGCAAACGTTCCAAAGCGATACCGATTAGTCAAGACAGACCTCAGAATGAAAAAAGCAAAGAAGGATCTAATCAAGGTAGATTTTGGTGAAATGGAGATGATGGGAGTTTGCACTGGTTCCAAAATTTCATCCTCTGTATTTGAGTTGATCAAAAATATTAGCCTGATTCATCGGCCAAGACTCAACATCGAAAATGGTGACGACGACGACGAAGATGACGAAGAAAATCAAGACGGCCGTGGATTGTCTTTTGGTGCCATGAGTACTGAGGTCCTTAAAAAAGGTTTGCAATTTTATTGAAATCATTCTGTTGCATATTGGGTTGTTATCTCGGAAATTTGCTATTTTACAGGCGATCAAGTTCTGGATGAAATAGCGAAACTCCTTATTAGCAAGGAAGTGGAACGAAAGAAAAGTCAGGGCTCAGAAGGTGGAAATCAATATTCCGAGCAAATGAATGCAATCATTGAAAAGAGTGAAGAGTTTTACGGTTTGATCCCAGTCTATGGATTTGAGTTTGAAAAATTGTCTCCAATGTTTAGCTGGGATCTCCTTCGCCCAAAACAGGAAAAAATTCACAGCTTGGTTCACCTCGACTTCGCCAAGCAGGTCCTCCTTGCCGCCCAACTGGGTCTAAAAGAAGAAAATCCCTTCGACTACGTGTACAAAGCTCTTGGAACAAAAATTGAGTTGATCGATCAAGCATCTGAAGAAGCACAAGTCATACTCCAGTATATTGAAAACACAAGTGAGCCCAGCGGGCGCCATCTAAGCAGTCCAAGTGTTCATGGAATTTATAAAGTACAAAGGCGTGGAGAAGCTGAACAAATTAAGAATGTTGGAAACAAATGGCTGTTGTGGCATGGAACCAAAACTCAAAATCTGCTCAGCATTCTGCACCATGGACTTCAAGTCGTTCCTTTGGGTGCGGAATTATGCGGGCATATGTTTGGCAAGGTTTGTGATAAATACAGCGTAGTAAAATATTTGTGAAATTTTTCTGCTAATTTCATTGTATATTTGCAGGGAATCTATTTCGCCGACACGTTTTCAAAGAGCAGTAATTACTGTTCTCAGGGAAGTAAAGACCACCCACATAGGTTCATGTTCCTGTGCGAAGTTGCTTTGGGAAACGTCCAGAACGTCGACTTCGATGACATTACCGATGAACAATCAGCATTGAAGAACTCCTTCGACAGTTTAAAAACTTGCAATGCTAGCATGATTCCTGATCCTGGATCTGTGATATGTTGGAAAGGTAATTAAAAAAACTGGAAGAGTGCTTAGTTTAAATTTAAATCGATATTCAGAAATTGACCTAATGTATTCCTTTAGGAGGACTTGTTCCCTTGGGAAAACGAATAGAAAATATCCCAGAGAAAGAGGATGACTACTTTTGCTTGGAAAATAATGAATACATTATATTTGATACGAAGCAAGTTCGACTGCGATACTTAATTCAATTTCAGTAATTATTGGGGTATTTTTACTTGAATATCCATCTAGTATTAACATTAACGTGCACATGATAAAGAACTTTTAATTTCTGACAAACAATTTCCCATTGAAAATGTAGCTTTCTTCTTAACTTAGCTTTACGCGACTGCACCATATAGTTTAAACCGGTACAAGTTTCTCAATTTTTCATAATGCAACCGGAAATGACTATATAATATTCAAATATTCCTTCCGTGCTCATTTTTTCATTTGAACTATATACGTTAATGTAGCTCTACTTCAAATTTGGTTGTATTAAACTTGACTGTAATATGAATAAATAGAAAATCTAAATTGATAGATGATTATAACTGGCATTCAAGTATAGGTTGTATTTGTCGCCTTGTTTAACTGTTAAACCCACAACAAACAGATGAAGGTACTACTCTTTAGCTATTCTTATATTCGTTTAACCAGCCAGCAACAATTGGATCGCCGAGGTCAATCCAACTGATGCTCCTGTAAGACTTTTCTAAATTTCCAGCTTCAAAATTTTAAAAAGAGAACAAAATTATAGAAGAATTATATCTTAAAATTTTAGAATTATAGGGAAAGGGAAGGAGGATACCGGGTCCCCCCAATTCTGGACAATTCTAATTCTATCAGCAGGTTAAAGTTTGCTTGATGATATAATCATTCATGATGATCTAGCCATGCTAGCCAGAGTTACACTCTTACACTGAACATTGAGGAGATATTAAATTTATTCAAAAAAATATC
>JAAXYW010002271.1:0-16169 GCA_036851895.1 Orthonychiurus folsomi
ACCAAATACCCGAGTAGATTCCACCCTTCAACGTTGCGGCTAGGAGAGTTACTCGCTTACCCGGGTTGGCTACCCGAGTAAAATTTTACTCTCTTTTTAACTCGAGTAAAATTTTAACCCTGTTTCCATTACTCACATTAGGCAAGTTTACCCTTTTACCCGAGTAATGGAAACAAGGCCTAAGGGGTCTTGCCAAGAGTGAATAACTCCCACTTGACAACACCAAAATTCCAAGCACCAGACTGAGTCGAAAATACTCCCAAACATATCGATTCAATTGCCATCCACTTGACTGGAAGCAAGACCCCATGCTATCAAATTCCAAAAAAGCATGTGCGTGCATTCCCAAATGGCATGGATTTTATTTTTATAAAATTGCCGTACATAGCAGATACACAGTATTATATCATACACTCACTACAATGACCTCAAACGTCAATAAATCCTGGCCAAATAAATAAACGTATTACCAACAATCAATCAAGCAGAAATTTTCTAAAGATGCTAATATTATTTAGGGTTGAACACGAAAGTAATTGAAAGCAGTTCGTCTTTTGTGCGTTTACTTTTATGGCAGACAAGCAAACTCGTGAGCAGTCATTGTAAATTGTAAATAATGTATCATCAATTATATTTACTTATATATTTCACATCGTACTGCTAAGTAAATCGTAGCGCAGTACAATATGAATAGTCAACTTAAACTACTTTGATTGCACCATCTTATAACATACCACTAATTATTTGCTAAATTAGAGTAGGCGAACCCTAGGTAATACAAAATGAAGTTTAATAATTTATTCAAAACGTAATGATCTCCGAAGATGAACACAATAAAGTTTACTGGTCAAAGACGAGAAAGCTTCATAAAAAACAGAAAACAGTACCCCAAACTGCAGAGAGATGACAAAGAGGCCAAACCAATGAAGGGGATATTGCATTTGGCCTCAATTGTGCACGCTTCGCTTGGAGTTCTCACAGCACCCGACCCGCTTACGATTAGTAGATATGTCTTTGCATTTGCTCGAAGCCTGACTATGGAACACAGAAGGGTGACGATAATTATTCATCATGCCTTTTTAGCACCACCAAGCTAATGTTAAAGCGATTTGATATTAAGTTAATATTGTATTTTTAAGAAAAGTTTTCATACATGAAATCAAAAATAACAAACAAAAATCAGAAAACAGAATATCTTAACTTTTACAAATAGCGCGAACCGCAACTTGCAAGTTTGTGTGAGCACCAAATTTGTTAAGCATGGACTGAAATCTCATCAATACTAAAAAATCGCTTAATATGGTCTACATTAAACTTCTGAGGAAGCATTTAAGCACTTCTCTATATATTCAAACTTGCTTGTTGCATTTTGATGAACTGAACGTGCTTGTGGTCTACTGTTTTCAAAATACGTTATTACTCTGCATTTTGCCCACATGTTAGAAAATGTAAAGATTTAATTATTTAGATTTGCGAATCTCAAAAATTATAACGGTATGCAAGTGTACACTACAATGTCCTTAAGATTAACTTATGGCAAGAGGTGTCCTTGGTCGTTGGTCAGTCTTCGCAGTGTTATTATTCCTTGAAAAATATTATCTAAATTGGTCATTCAGCAAAAGTCATAGAAGAATTGTCTCGTCTCCATCGCACTTCTCTTGTTTAGCTCACTTGCCACTGCAAACAAGTAAATTAAAAAATTATTAGCTTTTTAGGGTAATTAATTGCTTCTTTTGTAGTTAGCGCAATAAATTCTATAACCTAAAACTAAGCACTTCTTCACAATTCACAAACGCAAAAGCTACGTATTAATGAATTTTAACTTACAGCTAGCGAAGTGTTTCCAGCACCTCCCGCCTTTGCAACTTCTTCTTCAGCTCGATCAATTCTTTCTTGTCGGTGTTTAAGACGTTCAAATTCTGGATTTAGTGCCTTGTGGCCCCTACTTTGCTCCTCATTTCGACGTTTCTCGGCAGCATTTAGCATTGCTTGGCGCCGCTCTTCCTCGGACTGTAAAAAGTCATAAACATTTTAGAGAAATCTAAAATCATTTAACTGCATTTGAAAATGTTTAGTGTCATTCTTACCACAGCAGATTGGGGCTGGTGCTGTAGCACTCGCTGCTGTGGTCGAGAACTAATCTGAGTACTCTCATTCGGGTCTTCATCTCCGCAGCAATTGGTGCACATATTCCCCATTTTTATTTGTACTGCAATTCAATTAAAAGATCATTATTAAATTATTATCATCGTGTTCTAGCTCTAAGTGTTATTTATTCCTTTTAACAAATCGTATCCGCATAATATTTTTGGGCAAGGCAAGGATACTTCATTTATTTCAACATATAAGCCACAAGTGTGAAAACAAAATGCTCAAATCGGAGCTAACATAGCAAGTATAAATGCTAAGCAATATTTCAGTTTATGCAAGCAATCAATTGTAGATAGGTCAAGAATGGGGAGCAAAACAAAAATCAACCTTAATCAATGTAAATTCGAAGTAAAGTGTATCAAATTCTCCGCCAAGAAATCGGACAGTTGACAACCCGAATCGTCCTGTACCTGACTGTTTAGCGTAAACAGAGCAGTGGACAAGAACTTTTGAAAAGTGAAGAACACTAATTGTTGTGTCGAAAACACTTATTGCTGTGTGGAATTGAGTGCTATTGGATTCTGAATGTGGACTTGACACATATGCTGAACGATACGAATGATAAAATGCCCTTCAAATCTGGGATCTACAAGTTGGAGAACCACCGCCCTACGTCTTACGAATTTCTCACGTGAATTTGAATCAGCTAACGGATTGGCCTATGAACTGCGCATTTCGTCTTGCCCCGACAGGCCAGAGGCCAAGAAATGGGTGTAGAAAATCCGAGGGGTCGTAAGTACATTAACACGTCCAAGGAGTTCAACACAAGTAAACCGAAACACAGTTGTTTCATTATATGGACTTAAATAATATGCTTAACGTCCGGTCCACTATTCCATTTCTGAATATAGCAATGCCTATTGAATTTTGAAATTGTCCCATTATTTTATGAGAACGCAATCAAAGCCAAAAGTATTAAATATTACGGTGGTGTTAATAGTGGACACTTAATTGCACTTCTGTATCAAGTGTATGTACACATTATAGCAGATACCATTACAAATTAAATCCCAACAACCTTTTGTGTTGACCTGACCTAAGAAGCAGAGGCAGATGTGTTGTGTGTGATCTGAAATAAGCTTATACCATTATTTATGGGCGATCCGTTCGGTATTCAAATCCCGACGCTACGGAGCAAAAATGGGAGGATCACGGCATAGGCCCCGTCTGCCCGCCGCCGCGTCCAACGTACAAAAAAGAATCCGGCCTCTTCCTACCACTTATACGCAGTCAACGCAGATCGGAGTGCAAAGCGTCCTAACCAAAGCAAAGGTACAATAATACTGCTAAATCGTTCTCTATTCGTATCCACATATTCATTTTCAAGTTTGACACTTTAGACTGAAAGACGTTAGTTTGCTACAGGTGTAGCCGACGGTCGTATTGGTAAGTAGGATGAACCTTTATCACCTTTCTATTTATAAAAATTGAAAGTGAAAGCATCCCGTTATATTAGGTAACAACGAAAAGTTTCATTGCCAGCAGGGACTAACTTAGTAAGGAATTCTAGTTATTTATATTTATCAATGTAAATAAACATGTAGGAATTATTAATCTGAACAAAAATTGTACATATTAGCAAAGTTTCAATGTAATCATTTGCCATTTAAGATCACACGTCGCAACACTTAAAATCACATAGAGAAAGCGTTGCGTTGTAAAGTGCAATTACTAAAGCCAGTTTATATGATTTTATATGGGATAACTGGACACTGTAACCCAAAGTGGATAAACAAGCGAACAAGCTATAGCATGAACCCCGTCAGTTGAGTTGATACTGTAATGGTTTGAAAAAACCGTGGTTCTACCTGCTCATTATGTTCGGCCTCCATGAGACCGAGATATTTGTTACCATTACGATTTATTAATTACCAATATTTTGCAGGCCACTGATTGGAAATGGAGCGGCGATCATCTCGTGGTAAGGGAGTGACAGTTCCCGCTGCCGAGCCACCTATAACGACTTCTAGAAAGGCCGTCACAGCTGGGATCAAAGGTGCATCGTCAATCCCTGTCGCCACTACTGCTAATGTTGGGACACGATCAGCTGGACCGAAAAAAGCTGTCCCAGAGATAAAAATAAAGGAAGAGAGGGAACCTCTTGTGAAAGAGGTAAAAGAAAAGAAATCAGCTCTTGTTAAAGAGGCGGATAATATACCACCGGTAGCAACACCACAAACACCTACAAAGGTCACAGAAGCTAATTTATCCCCGTCGAAGGACCCTCCAGTTAGTTTGGAGAGCAGAGTGGATCTTACTCCACAACTCCCTTATGTCTCAGATGCTGTTGTTGAGGCACCAGAGCCGGCTGGTGAGGAAGTCGTCCTAAACAGGCGAGGAATGGTAGGTTTTTTAATATCTTACTTGGATATTATTTCAATTGGTTTAAATTATTGAAATTGCCATGTTGAAGTTGGTCAATTCCGCGACATAATTGTTTTTTTTAAAATTTAGCCTCAGCGGCAGCGTAAGCGAAATCGGTTCTACTTTGATGACGATATGGTGACGCCGGAGACCTCAAGCCGAAAATCAATCACAAAGACTAAGATAAAGGAAGAACCAGTTGACGAAATAAGACCAGAGAGCCCAATATTTTCTCACGTCGAAATGTCAAGCCATGTTCTGCCGCCGGCTCCTGCGCCAACGAAGAGAAGTTACACAAAGAAGGTTTATTCCTCCTCGCATCCGACGCCCTCGCAAGTGGCTCAAGCCGTTACACAAATGGTTAAGCCCAGGGTAAATCCTGTTGGACGACCTTCGAAGGCGGCCAAGGCTCAAGCTTTACAAAGGCCTGAGCCTTCTACTTCCAGTGGGTGGAACAAAAAATCTGTTGCATCTCCAAAGGACGTCGGGAAAATTCGAAAAGAATCCAGAAATGGTATTTTGAACACTATGACGAACTGATTAACAACTTCTACTACATAATTCAAAGCAAATAATTGTTTGCATTGATTGCCATTTTCAAGCTCGGTTGAGTACACCAATGAAAGCTCGGAAGAATTCGAAGAGCGACCCTTTCTTAAGCAGATCGTACCACGGAAACGAGAGTGCATATGAACCGGTAAGAAGTCCACCAACGCTCAAAGTTAAGCACACCGGACACCATGGCAGATCAAACCCGACTGTAAAGCCACGAGATATGATTAGTTTTATTAAAATCGAGCCTGACATTCAACCGAAGGGCAGTCCATTCGCACGAGGATCTCGTGTAGAATATGAGAAAAGATCATCACAAAACCGGGAGAAAGAACGTCGCCAAAGAGAAAAAGACATTTATAAACAGGTACACGTACTTCTGTATGGTAATACTATTTTGAGCAGTGTAAAATACTGAGAGTTTGTAATTAAAATTATGTTCACATTTTTTGTTCAGAATCAAAGAATGCGTCGTGTGTCATCGCCGGATGAAATTTTGCTGGGTATTCCCAATGAACCTCCAACAGACATTTTGGTGGAGTCGGAGCAGCCTCGATTGGACAAGAAAACTGCACAAGAGATCAGTTTGCGTCTTCGTAACCTTTTGAAACTTCCGAAAGCCCATAAATGGGTTTGCTATGAATGGTTTTATAGCAATATAGACAAGCACGTTATTTGCATTTAAACATAATTAAGTTTTGGATTTTTGGACTTTATAAGTGATTGATGTAGTTCGCCTTTGCCTTTAGGGGCTCTGGGTTTATAGTTGCAAATACCGTTATAACTAGCGCTTGAAATATAATTTGAACGCCATTGAAGAGATATGAGTTGTATTATCCGAATTTGTTGTACTTTAGCTAATCGCTTCCGATTTTGTCTACTCTGTAGGGTGCTCTTCGACGGGGAGAATGATTTCCAGATATGTTTCAAAGAATCTTTCCCTCAGTTGAAGACCAGAAAACTAACTCGAGTGGAATGGACGAAGCTACGACGCTTAATGGGCAAACCAAGGCGCTGTTCATATGCATTCTTCGACGAGGAACGAGAAGAACTAGCACGTCGACGGCAAAAAATTAGGATGATTCAGCAGCGAAAAGTTACAGATTTTAATTACAAGGAGTTGCCGGATGAGATTCCTCTTCAGTTAGTAATTGGAACAAAAGTTACTACTAGACTCAGGCGCCCACAAGATGGTCTCTTCACCGGCACTATTGAAGGTCAGTCTCAAAGTTTTTAATGCTTGCATTGTCGAACGAACGATTATGATCTAACTGAGGAATTTGTAATTTTTGTAGGTGTTGATACGTCCAATAATACATATCGCATAACGTTTGATCGAAATGGTCTCGGGACGCACTCCATACCAGACTATGAGGTTTTGGTAAGTTCATCAAAGACATAACACATATTTATTTTGGAGGGGCAAGTGCATTACACTTTAAATAATATTATAATTGCAGTCCAATGAGCCACCTGAAACTGTCTCAACATCCAGTTTTGCACTGAAAATTCCAAGACGAAGTTGTTTTACTGGAAACCAATTCAAACTGAATGCTGCACTAGGGGATGAGCTGAACAAGTATGCAAAATCTCCTTTTCCAGTAGACGGCATGCTTGGTGGGTTTCCTATCCGCCTATTGGATATGATTGTAAGTAAATACTGTTGGATTTTGAACTCAAAATAAGAGCAATATTTGACAATTTAGAATATTTTGTAGGTTCGTCTGTCAAAACTTCTAAAAGCCAAACGAGAAAAGATTCTTCAGTTGAAAGAACTGAATGTTGAGGCCGAGAAACTTCGTTCCTACAATAAGCCGTACAATGATGATTTTCGCTTGCGATATGCGAGAGTTATTCTTGACCTCGAATCAATGAACAAGGAATCTGAAGGTTACCTCAATGTCGTAGAACAATACTGCGTTGAGGTATTGTTTTATTTTTATATTCAATTCAATTTTTTTCTTTCATTACAAAGTACAATTCCTAATATTTTTTTAAAAAAATATAGATTGCTCCTGACAATGGAGTCAACCAAATACTAATTCCACAGCAAGTTAAAGAGCAATGTGACCAAGAGGCAGATCTCGTGGTGAAGACTTACAACACTAGACAGAACAGGGAAGCTGTTACTTCAGAAAGTGGTCTCTTGCTTATTACAAGATTGACTTCAATTATGCTTCAAATAAAAGTAACACATAATAAGAATGCCGACATAAGCGAAGGCTTGTATATATCGTTAATGCTGATTTCAGGCACTGTCATCTGGTGATCGAAATTTATTCGAGCTAAAAAGCATTAAGCAGTCGATGAAGGAAATAAAGGCATCGTTGGAGGGGAAGAATCTCCAAATCTTTCAAGACATGATTGAAATTCCCTTGAATCGTATTCAAGCCGGGCTTACTTACCGACAGGGTGGTAACAGTTCAAACTGAATGATTAAATTTAGCTATCTTTCCCGCTGATCTCTCCTTACAAATGGATTACGTTGAGTAGAATATATTATTTAGCAGTAGAGCTATAGCCTAGCGTTAGTTTTCTGTGAGCTTATACTCACAATTGATCTTTGATCCGATAATCCGATCTGATTACGGGCAAAGTATTCATTCTTAGAGAGGACAGCCACATGTAGTCTTGGTATCATCACTGTCTGAAATTCTGACATTGGTGTTAGCAACCTCTTTAATTTGAAATATAACTTTTTTGCGATGCAAATTTCGCTTCCCACACTCTATCCCCAAGTACATATTGTAATTCTTGTTAACATGCGGGAATGTTTAAGAAAAGCGGCAAATTAGTAGATTCCAACTAGGTTATAATATTCAACTTATAGTGCAGAACAAAGTACTCGAAGATGAATCTCTGTATCGCTTCACTTTGCAAGGTAGAAATAGCTTAACGGAATGCTTCTTGTACTTTTGACAGCTTGCTTTGATTTTGATTTTTGATTTTGATTTATTCATTAAAGTGTTCTACCAAAGCATTCATGTGTAACAATTAAGACACTTAGTTGCTATTGAAGGACCTCCACACAGCTGCTGAAATTTTTATTATTGAGACTGTAGTTACCAATCACATTACGACTACACTTGTCTTTAACTAGAGAACTAGACTAATTTTGTTTTAGAAATATTTTCGAACGCATGTTTCTTCTGAAAACTCCAAGAAATAAGTTAAGCACTATTGGAAGGAATTTCAAGTAATGTAAGTATTGAAATATTATATTCTTATTGATTCTTGCTTTCGGGTTATACCATCTATTTTACAGTATCTCAAATCATTTGATTAAATTGACTTTGCCGTACGTACAGCATGCAACGCACCAAGTCAACACATCTGCATTCTCTAGAAGCCAAGTAGCGTTCCTATAGAGAGTATACTTACTAACTTACACATTTCTTAGTTCATTTACTTTGTGGCTTGTTGGTATAATAATTGTGAGTGAATAAACGCATTTATTTTAAGTGCTGAAAATTTCGTAAAATTCAAATTTGTATGACTCCGCTGCGCTGGGTTAGAATTAAAGTTTGAGACCTACATTTAAATAAATCATGTACGAGTCTGTAATCTTTACTTCTCAAATATAAGTTGCCCCACCCACATAATTAAGGGTACATTGGTTGTGATGTTGTGAATTAGCTGAATAATTTGCACTTGAAAAATTTTCACAGTAGTCTCAAAAACTCACTTTTCAATTGTAATTTTTAGTATTTACCTATGCAGGCACAGGATACTGACTTGTTTTCTTCATTTGTGTGATGCTATTGAGGAAAATAAAAAAAAGAAGTCAAAATTATACATGCACCAGAACTAAATTAATGTTTCAAAATAATTAATTCGAAACTATAATTTTTTTCAAAGAGCAAGTGAAGTGAATAGAGGAGGCTTTTGAAGGATATCGTGGATCTCTGCCGGCTAACCCAAGTTGGATGCTCGACTGACTATGACTATTTCAACTTATTGCATTGCATTGCATTGGAAGGATTACTTTGAGTGCTGTCGCTGTGCCGCCTCACATGCTTCGCGTTCTCCCGCATGAATCTCTGGGCTCGAGGATTGGAAAATTTCTAGGTGGCAAATTTAAACAATTAACGCCTTTCCAAGGAACCGGTACACATTTTTTTTTCTTATGTGACTAGTTTAAAATTTTAAAAAAGACTAGTTTTGTTTCTATTTTCTAAAGCCATGGAACTGTGCAAGGTATGTGTACGCAATTAGTCCGTATAATTTACGCTCAGTTTTATATCAAACTACAAGGGGTTTATGCCCTGAATAATTTCACCCGCCAACGACAGCGAGTTTCCATTCAAACTTTTACCACTCACATTCGCATTCCCGTTTAATATCTCCACTTGTTTCTCTATTTAACAACGTAATGAATCAATTAAGGGGTTCGGGAGTCGAGAAAGTAATTTGAGCTTGCCTCAAGCAAAGCAAACTTTATTCAACATCGGTATTACATTTTCTGAGCTGGAGCATTAATGCAAATGTAATTTATGTTTTTTTAGGTGAATTTTATGAACCTAAACAAGCAGTTCATGTCATCTTGTGTCAACATTCTAAAGGAAGATAATTCATCATGCCTAGCCCCAGCAGTTTTTGATTACATATCACACACAATGAATATTATCAGTAAGGTTCAAATCACATCAGGCTTACCTCAAATGCAAAGGTTGCTCCGGGAGATAAAAAAGCGAAAAAAACTACTCAGTAGTAAATACCGTGACGTAAAAGCAAAGCAAAGGAAGATTTGTGAGAAGAAGAGTCGTAGAAAAAGTCCAAAACTCGTGGAGTACACAGGACTAGTTGCTCCAAACAAGAATTCACTACTTCAACAGAAGAGTAACCATCCTTCACTGCCAAGACCATCACAACTTCCACCCCAACAGAATTGTTCTAAGCCAAAACCTGCTGTGGGCGGACATTTTCTGACCCATCATATTGTGACCCAACCTATTGTGACCCAATCTATTGTGACCCAACCTATTGTGGCCGAACCGGTACCTCAAATGCCAGAACCTACGGCGCCCCAAGCTTTCCCGTTTTCTCCAATGCCCATAATCCCCATAAAGTTGACGGAGAATCTGCCAATGCCGTTCCGGTTGCCGATACCAGCACACAAGCCGATACCTAATTTGACGTCGTTGCCTCCGGCGACCCCAAAATTAAGCTGGTTCACTAATCCATTCCCAACACTAACACCACCAGTCCCCAATGGGTTTCAGGTTCCACCAGCTTCTGCTCAACCTTCCACTCAGGACGACGATGACGACGACAAACCCTATGAGCCTCCCGTTGCTGTGTTTACACCGGTAGTAGAAGAACATGCTTTATATTCAAAGAGGTAAAGAATTAATTTCAGTTATTTCAGGCAGCTTCAACTGACTTATGTATGAGCAGTACTGCATCCATTTAATTTTTTATCCTGATCGGTGACCCCGAAATAAACATGCTTGCGCTTTCTAAATTTGCTTAAACAACATACATACAACATGGAATTCTACAAAAGGGAGGACTGGCTTTACTACTACTGAGCTGATCAGTTCGTGGTGGTGATTATTTTTAATTTCTAATTTTGTTTCCTGTCACAGGTGCAAGTTGTTTGAGAAGAGGGAAGCCAAGTTTGTCGACCGTGGAGTAGGAATGTTGTATGTCAATCAGATGGAGACTGATAAGTATCAACTTGTGATTCGCGCAGACAATGCTCTTGGCACCCCTTTGTTAAACTTGCGTTTGACCTCCTCACTTCCTTTCCAGAAAAGTGGAGTAAACAATGTGATGACCGTTGATCCTTCAGCGGATAAAGGAAAGGGAGCTTCAATGTTGATTAAGGTCAAGACGGCAGATGACGCCAACGAACTATTTGAAAAAATTTCCTATTATAAAAAACTGTCCATCTCATGAAGTTCATCGTGTACTAACTAACTTTCAATCGTACCACTAACCCGCAAAATCCCCAACTACAAACTACAATACTACCGACTACCGAACCGAGTGTATCTGACTTGCATGTAAGAACTACAATTGGCAAATTGATAAGCTAAGGCTTGAAATAAAATCTAGAGTAATATTATTTTTAGGATATTCCTTATTTCTGACCTGATAATTAATAATACGAATACAGTGTCGTTTACTTTAAGTGCGGTGCATAACAGTGCAGTTGGCCTGTATTGTACACATATGTAAATTAGATATATACATATACAAGCGTGTTTGCTAACAAGTGATAAGCTGTTATTATACTTACAAAATATGTTAGTAAACGTAAAAATAATCACAGCAAGTCATATTTCTGTCTAATCCCTTTTCGGTTTCATTTGTGATTGTTCTTTTATTTGTCATTACAATAACCGAAACCGGCTGCGGCTTTGCAAATTTGAAGTTGATCGAAATGAGAATAAGATGACATTTTTGACAACTTTGCGCTATAAAAGTGACAGAAAAGATAGTGCACAGCTGACACTGCATCATTCGGGAATGGAGGTTATTAAATATTTACGAGGTCAGGGTTTCAAAATTTTTTGTGACTTATGTCACATTGCATATTGCATTTGGCAAATGTGCATTGCATTGCATTTGGTTGGGTGGTGATGCTATGGCAACGGACTCGTGATGTACATGGATAATTGCATCCCCGCAATACATTCCCGTCTATACCATCATTCGTTGCTCGCGTTCCCGATCTTCTACCTCCAGGATTACTCTAACATTTGCAATTTTCTTCCCCTCCAGTTTTCGACATTTGTCCTGTCTTGTGAATAATCATTACGCTCAAGTCTAACTATTGCTTGTACAGATTGTGGACCGTGAAGACGAGGGTCTCGGTCTGTAATGTCGACCTTAAACATTAGAATTGGACATTCAGGTGTGAAGCGATAATTTAAATCTTTATCTCACCGCTGCGCTACACTGGATGCATGTTATTTATTATAGTAACGCTCATATCAGACCATGGCAGAGCAGATTACAGTCCAGTCAGTAGTAGGGAGGAGTTAGTTGATAGTTCAAGTTTAGCCTATTCTTGATATTTATTTCATCCAGCCACCCTCGCATCACCCTAAGAAGATATTGTATGCAGTCACTGTTGGCATATTTAGTTAAATAAAGCAGTAGGCATCAGTCAACCGTTGATAGAATTTGGTAGTATTGTAGTCTGTTCTTCTATTACATGCTGTGTGCGTCTACTACTGTCTATGAGAAGGTATTTCGCGGCACAGGACAGAACGGGCAAATTGACGATTTAGCCAACGTTGTCAATTTCTTAACAATCACCATCAGCCCACTTTGACATCTGTTATCTATCGGTAAGATACTTTAATTGTTTAACTATTATAATTTGTTAGCTGGTATAGTGTTCCACTTCATTCACAAAATAGGGAAGCGTAGTCTGCGAAAAATTAGACACTTACCACATACCATTATTGCCTCTAGCACCAATGCAGGTAATGTTTATTGAAATCTGGCTCAAAGTTTAGTGAGATTGAGTCTGAGTGCCCTGATGTGCCAAGTGGTCATTCGTCAATAAACGCTGATGGAATGTTAATGTCAGTTAATATTTAGCTTCTCGTTCCAAGGTTAAGGTTTATCCGTATTGTTCGGACTGAGAAATTATTAATTGTAGCATATTCTTTGTGTTTGTATTTTGCAACACTAAAAGGGATCTAAAGAATAATTTTTCTATAGGCTTTTTACTTCCGTTCTTTAGAAATTCTTGGCTGCACAAGTTCTCAAGTAATTTTTGTATATTATACCCTTATAACACACTTAATATACATAAATAGTAGTTGAGGTTGAGAAAAACATTAATTGAGGTATTTTCTTATTCCTCCTGCAGACTCCAACCAATAGGCAATTTTGGCGAGCAAGTGTGGCATAATTGTGCTGCAACATCTTATCTGAAGCAAGGAACTTAAGCTGGATAACCTGTGCGGTGGGAATCGCACGCAGAAATGGACTCTGGTATTATTTAAAAAGGAAAGCGTCTTTATTACTTACTAAATTTGTCTTTAATTGGTGCAGAGAGTCTTCATGCAATTCAGAATTTCGATGTAACTGAAGCGGATGCTAGTCTAATACAGATGAATACCAGTTTGCTTGAAGTTGGTGTGCCTGACTCAGGAGATGGTAAAGCTGCTGACTGCAGCTTGGGTGGTGGATTATCCCCTTTACCCCATGACAATCTGGACATGAAGTATTCAGCTGGAATTGAACATAAAACTGAAGCACAAACGTCAAATACTTACGATTCAATTCATTCCATAAATGTGGATTCTATGGACAATTCGATGGAGTTTGGCACTAGTATTGATAAGTTAGGATTCGAGCTAGCCATGGAAGGAACAACTGAATATATCGACACGCAGTCCACTGTCGAAGAAATTGCCCCTGCAATAATGCAGCCATTACAATCCGCACCAAAAAGAAAGCAACATTACTGGAAGCAGTGTGATTGGCGAAATTTACCCATGGTCAGATTCCTTCGGTAGGCATTTGAAAATTTAGAATTTGGGTTCAATAATATGTTTACCAAATTTCTATTAATAATTACATCATTTTCAAAGGGAGAACACTTTATGGTCCGAATCACCGGATGAACTACCTAGTTGCTACTCGCGCCCCTCATATCTATCAAACTCAGATGGGGACCCCAGAGGTATTATGAAAATTGGTGACTTTGCCCGAGTTTTGAACCTGGTCACACATAATGAGGCCAATGCCTACGCAGTACAACACTCGCAACCGGTCAAACGAAAAAGGTTGGCGACGCTCAACGTCAAATATGATTTCAGCGGTGAATGGGTAAAAATACAATAATTCTAACCTAAGCTGGATTTCACTCAGGGATTTCACACATGCTCTTATCAATCCCTAACCTGCATAATCATTCGTTTCAATAGGGCAGGAGGAAATTGAAGTCATCATCTAAGGAATCACCTCCGGTTTTAAAAAAGGAGAAATCCGAAGTCGTGAGTCGACCTGGACCAAATGATCAGTGCAGCATGTGTCTGAACACAAGTAAGCAATTATGTGAATTGAAAGTGAAAGACGAAGTAAGTGGAGCCTCTTTCTTTGGAATTTTAAAGGGGTACTAGAAAAATTGTTCTCGGACAAAGAAAGTTTCTTATGTAGGACGTACTTTAGCAATGATTAGCATTGTTATTTGAGAAAGCGCCCTAACAGGGAGGATATTCTTTTAGAGAGGTTTGAGTGTATACAGTTAATTTTGTCTATATAGTTGTTAGCGTCAGACATCCGGCCATCCGGATTAAGTCCCAACCCTTCCGTACTTGTGTTAGCTCCGAAATTGGTAGAGAGCAGTCTACTGCTTCAGTTACTTCGTATGGCTTGCTAAAATTACTGCAGAAAGTCCTGAAATAAGGCTAAATTTTGACCAAATTTGTTTGATTGGTTAGGTGGTAAAGTGAAACAAGTCAAACAAAGTATAATGAGCATATCTTGCCTGCCAGCAAAACCAAAACCTAAAGAATCTAAACAAAGTGATTACAATTTTATTGCAGAATGTAATATTTCGTGCGACTTTTGTACCTCCATCTTTCATGTCGAATGTCTACGGGTGTCTGGGAGCCGAGCGCCAGATCCAGACCGTCTGAGGGGATGTCCAAGGTGTGTGAGCAGGACACGGCCACCCAAACTGCACGCTTTCAACAAGCATGACAAAAGTATCGCGGATATGTCTCAAACTCAACCCAGAAGAAATCGACGTCCTTCTCAACGAGCCGGAGAGAGAAAATTGGTACGTTCTGGAATCAAGAAACCTTCCCTCAAGGAACTGGCCGTTTCCAAAATTAA
Source organism: Orthonychiurus folsomi (assembly GCA_036851895.1). Lineage (NCBI taxonomy): Eukaryota > Metazoa > Arthropoda > Collembola > Poduromorpha > Onychiuridae > Orthonychiurus > Orthonychiurus folsomi. The sequence continues at coordinate 14,875 of JAAXYW010002271.1, forward strand.
GGCAAAGCTGGTTCAGAGGCGACAACTAACTGTGAAAAAAGCGCAGACGAGTGTTCAAAATTCAAGAGCGTCTAGCAAGAGAATTGCCCTACAGCGAAAAATCTCAAAATCTAAGGCGTCGAACAATGAGTTTGCTGTGGTAAACCAATTACCCAGTATTACAAATGCGTCTGCTGGACCAAGCTGGGCGTTACAATCCGGTTTCTCAAGGAAAACAATTATAGTTTGTAACAAGTTCCCGACAAAATCAGGTGCAAAATAATTTAAATGTGTCCTTCGTATGAGAGCTTCTAAGGCGGAGTATTTCATATTCTAACGTTTTCAGATAAAACTGACACTCCAAATAGGGACGGATCCGGGCCACAAGCCTTGAAAACTTCGGTTGATTTTAGAGAAGACTTGAAGACATTTCCAGGTATGCCGAAATTTGGCCTAAACCTTTCAAAACAAATGTAGTCAATGTTGTAATGCATTTTTAATCTTTAGAGAATTCAGGCATCTCTAAATCTAAAAAGTATCGAGCTTTTGTTCGAAAAGCTGAAAGAGTGTTTACTAATGAGGCCAGCACCCGGCCTGATGGCACTGCCCTATCTGATTTGTTAACTAAATATGAATCACTCCACATGAGTTCTAGTTTGCTGGATTCTTTCAAAAAGAACACTGAGTGGCAAAGTCGGGTGAGTTGTCCTTTTCTGTTTAGTAGTGCTTTGGTTATATTTCTGGCTGTTTGTTGGTAAAGAATTTTAGGTGTGATGTCCATAAACTCTTAGTTGCTTCAACTCTAAGTATTCCATCAATGCATTGCAACAGCCAGCTTGTTGGCTCAATTTATTGGTTAGCTGTACTTCTACAGTGATGTGTGTGACTGTGCGGGTGATTGTTTGAATAGTTCATGCCATTTGTTGGCCGCATTGTTAAAATTGAATCATTCACATTTAACCTGTTATTGCTGATTAGCAAATTCATTTAGTTTGGGTTTTTTGGGGCCAAAATTTGGATTTTCTTTTCTTTTTCAAAAATTAAAACAAATGCCAGCCGCCGTGGTGTTATGGTGCTAAGCACTGTGCTTTGATGCCCTAACCATGTAGCAAACGGACTAATGGAGATGCACCTAATTATGTGTTATCTGATTCCGAAAGCCTGGCGACAGTAAAAATTTAATATGCTAAGCTACAGGTTGCATTTGTCTTTCATAAGAATGACACCAATATGCAACCTGTAGTGAGCGAGAGCGAATTCCTCCATCTCTCTCTAACCTCCACCTGCTAATTCCTAAACCTACCTGCCCTCACCCT
>JAAXYW010002272.1:0-16155 GCA_036851895.1 Orthonychiurus folsomi
TTGAGTAATTGGATCTGTTATTGAGCTCGACTCTCTGCTTCCAATTTTACCGTCCGATTAAATTGGTCCAAATGCTTGTCAGTCCATCAAGAGGAAAAATACGAGCGTAACTCGTCGTACGTGCTGAGTGGATGAAGTGTTGTATTTTGTACGCATACCGCGTGTTTGGCATAATTTTGTAACACAGTACAGTCGTTGTAAAATTTAGGAGGATTTTTACTCATATGCATACGGGAAATTGTATTGTATTTTACAAGAATCAGTAAGGAGGATTTTAGATGAAAACTTTTGACATTCAGACAATTTTGGAGTTGGACGGTCGACGAGAAAAACAGCCCCTCCTTTCAACACAAGTAAATCCCAATATTTTATCTCCTGGGCTTTGAAAAATCCTGGTACATTGTACAAGTAGGATGGCATTTTGGCATTGCATGCCATTCCCATATCTTTTCCGCGATTCGTCGTCCTTTCATCGTCATTGCATTCATTGTCTGTGTTTAGATTTCCTTTCTTGGCCTCCGCTCCTCAAAATCAAGGGTAGTAATGTACACCGGGGCTGGAGAGAGCACGGAAGGCCGGGCCTGTTTCTTTTTCGGTTGAATCCTGGAATCCTAGTCTCAAAAATGTTGAAAAGAAGAAAGATACACCCAACAAGATTGAAATATCGACCGCCTTCACCTTTAGAATTTGTAGTCGCCTTCGGATCAGAGGGAATGAAAACGACAACCCCCCGTTCGTCAATGGAAATTGGAGAAGACATTTTTTGTCCGAGGACTTGAATAGGAAGAATGGGGGATTTTGTTATCCATTCAAAGTACAAAAAAAAATGAATAGAGCTCCCCAAGTTTTCAACACACTCAAGGGAATAGAGTAGTAATTTTCAATTTGACATGCAAATAAGCTGAATTCTTCCAATGAATCTTGGCAAAAACTTGCAACTGTAATAAGGAAATCAAAGAAAATAGCATTTGATATACATAAACTCCTTACAATTTAAAAAGATAATTAAAATTGTACAAAAACAAAATATTTGATTCCGCGGGAAAACAAAGTTTTGACAAGAAATCGGATATCCAAATGCCAAAACTTTGAACTGGAGTTGCTCTCATCTCCCAAAATTAGTATCTCAAACTTTTGGTAAGAAACAGCCGGTTTTGACGAGGTATTTTTGATTGATCGAATTCACACAGATGCACGAAAGGATTCCTTCAATTTGCGGACGGAGACATTTCAATCCCATCTTCAACAGCAATTCAACTTTGTGCTGACAACAGTCGCTTCTCTCCACCCGTCGTCCTCTTCGGAGATCAGGGCATTGCCACACTTTTGCTCAGGTAAAACCCAACCTTTCTTTCGTTATTTCTCCACCGTAGTAATATTTTACTTCTTATTTCAAAAATGTCATTGCTGGAAATAAATTGAAGGGTGGTTGGGGCCAGCTTTTATGTCTGTAGAACTTTCCGCTCACCGCTCCTGCTACTACTGCTGCGGCTCCGGCCGGAAGTTCCCATTTTTCCCAAGTTGAAAAAGTTATTTCCGAGAATTGATCTTCGGCGGGGAAAGGAAAAGTTGGACGGAGTAGGGAAAACGGAGTTAGTACTTTTTCCACGGTGGGTGAGAATTGGTTCGTCCCATCGTGGACATACGTTTTAGGTGGGACTGGGATTCCTTCACGGAGCGATAATGGCATTTGTAATTTAAAAAGTAAGAGAGCCGGCAAGGACGTGCCAAAAGTAAAGGATTTATACGGAAACTTTTTATTTTTACTCAATCTTACTCAAGTGGGAGGAACAGGCCAGGCCGTCATGCCATGCATGGAGTAACAAACAAGAGAAATACCATTTTTCAAAGTCCTTATTGGTTTATGCGCTGGCGTGCGTTAAACTCACTCCGTCTATTATTTTTATACGCTGAACCCGTCACTTCATCATAAGATTCTTATGTACCTAGTTGTTCACCTTCAGCTTTAGCACCAGTGAAATAACTTTTTCTTATATATAAAATGAAACTGCAAATTTTCAAATTTAAAAATAGCGAGACTAGAGCAATCAATTCTAAGCTTAAGGTTTTCACGTACGGATGCAATATTCCTTTGGGATTTGAACTTCCTGTAATTGAAGATCGATACTGGGAAGTGAATGAAGTACCTGGAGCGGAATAGAATCAAATCATGCGTCCTACCAAGGCTGTCCCCACACTTTGTAGATAATCCTAAATACTACCTTGCCTTGTTAAACATATTCTCAAGGGACAAGTTTTCCCATTGATTTGGTTCACAGGATTGAGGGGAAGACTCCGCGTGGGGCTCAGCTTTTGGCGTACGCCAGTTTTTCGTCTGTGGATGATCCTGCCGTTGGGGATCCAGCAAAAGGGGGAAGGCTTCGCTTGAATACAGGTTGGTTTCCCGGAATCTCCTTCCTTGGGATTAACATTAAGATATTGTAAAGATTAAATACGTAGATTATAACTTAGTTTTCTATCTAAGATTTATCATGCAAAAATACCAAAACCTACCAAAACCAAATTTGAAGGTATATATTTTTCTAAATATACAAACTTGGTTTACCAACAAAATTTAGCCAAAAGTATACACAAAAACTAGCAACAAATTTTGAAGTAGAAGCAAAAACCATTAATTCATTTTATTGCTAATTAAATTTTTCCCATTTGAAACCCAATATTCTGGCAAGTTAAGTTTGTAAAGACAACCAGCGAAGCCGAATCCTGAAATCCTTCAACTTAATTTCAGCTTTCCGCTGCCGCATACCCATACCAAAAGCATGCTTTCCTAGGGTTGACTTTGTATGCGTGTATAGTAAAGCTTCATCCATTTTCTCTAGAGCGAGCGTGAGCCGAGTCTCCAGCCAGTTTCACGCGATTTTTTAAACTAAGTTAAGTCTCCACACTTTCTCGGTTTGAACAGCAAACGATTCGTAGCCGAGACATAATCGTATTAGACTTTAAGCTTGCCTTTTAAGTTCTTAAATTAATTCTGCCTCACATCATCCTCAAAATTCGGTTAGTATTTACGCCATGCTGGGCTCCTTCCTGTTGAGCATCCTATTCTTGGAGAAACTAAAGTAAATTTTGTCCCATCGAGCGAAGTGTGAGTGTGGCGCTAAAATTGGAAAAAAAATCTAATTCCAAGGAATCCATTCCGTACTACAAACGTGTAAAACTTTTTTTCATATTTAATAATAACAATATACACTTCATTTCATTTTCAGCTTGCGACTGGACCTACGAAAATTGTTTATCTCGAGAATGCATCCTAGCCTCACCAGGTTATCCAGGATTATTCCCCCCTCATCGTCGCTGTCGTTATTTCCTCTCTACGTTTCATTTTCAGCTTGCGACTGGACCTACGAAAATTGTTTATCTCGAGAATGCATCCTAGCCTCACCAGGTTATCCAGGATTATTCCCCCCTCATCGTCGCTGTCGTTATTTCCTCTCTACGAATGGTGCAAAGGATAAAATTCGGATTCAGTTCCAATCCCTCAGCCTCCCACAATCCCCGTAAGTTCTTTTTTTGCAAATGTCTTCATGCCTATTTGTGTCCATGTCACTGTCAAATGTCTCCGCCTCCCCCCTTTGCAATTTGTTTTCTACCATTCAATTCTCGTGTACGTACGATACGTACGGAGTAATTTTAACTTGTTTTGTTGTGGTCTTGGTTTAAGTCATTCGTTTAAATTCTATGTATTCCAGTGCCACATTGTGTTTTTGTTTCGATTTATTTCCGAATTCCATGATTTTTTTTTTTGGTTTCTTGTAGCTCCTGCTCCACCCATCAGATTGCAATTTGGAAAACGAATGGTTCAACACACAGCGTTGTCGGGAATGGGGGGTTGGATTTGGGTCCAGCCTGGAAAACACTATGCGGGGAAACGTTGAATGGGGATTCCGGGACGGTGGAAATGGAGGGCGGATTTGCCCTTGTTGAGTTCCGTTCTGGACCAACGGTTTCCCCGTATGTTTACAATGGATTCCGAGCCACCGTTCAACACGTCCATTCCTCATTCCCGTCACCCACATTAAGATCAAAACCAGCCCAGCCTACCACGACGACGACAACGACGATCCCACGTCCGTCCCCCACCAAAAAGACATTTCCGACTCAGTTAACAACTCCATTATTTAGGAGACAAGAGGTGATTCGCGAGGAACCGATGGGGAATGAAAGGGCGGCTTTTGGTGAGTAAAATGTACACATAAAGTCACATGTGCCTCGTAGCACGTAATTTAAGTTACACCTAGTGCACGTAGGAAATAGTAATAGCTTAAGCATTTTACGACTAAAACTACCTACAACTGTCAAACACCTTTAATTTTTATTGTATTGCCATTTCAGAGTCGGGCGGTGTGCAACAAATTAATTGCGGCCACGTGTTCGATGGGGAAACAACCCGCGGGAAAGTATTTCGCCTCTTAATACCCAAGGATGTGACTCAAACCCTTCGGCCAAGGGTCAGCTTCACGGGATATGGGCCAGAGGGCATTTCTAAGAATCAAGTGCCAATGGGCCCTTACAAATGTCAAATTGAATTTCGGGGGAGGATTTCGGATATTGTGCAGTTCGCATCCTTCAGCTACAGATTTCGGTAAGGTTTTCTCGGCGGTTTTTGAATTTTAGCCTACCTTGGGTAAGGCGGGCGGACTCGGCCAGGTTATGTGTGCCGCGTGACAGCTTTTGAATAGCCCACCGGGAAATATAACGAACGTGATTTCCACATGAGTGAAATATTGTTATTTATCTGTGTCCCGGGACAGATTCTCTTCCTCCCGTAAAGTATAAGTATTTTAATCAGGGAAAAGTTGAAGCAGGGTTCCCGTTGGCTGGAAATATTTTCCATTAAGATGAAGCATGGGGTATTTTTTTACCGGTGTCTAGGGGCTCACAACTGCACGACGGTGATGGAGGTCTACGACATGGAGGAGCAGCCGACGAATCGGACGGATCGACTCATGGGGGCGCTGTGTGGACCATCAGGTAACGAGGTGCGACGATTCACATCTTCACACAGTAAAATGGCCCTCGTGACTCTCGTCTTTCCCTACGAAGACACATCCACGAGTGAATTCCTCGAGGGAGCATTTCGTTTTCATGATGGTGAGTATGGGAACTACTACTACTACGAGGGTGACAAAGTTTAGCAAAGACACGCGCAGAGGAAGACGCTACATAAACTATAAACATTTCCAAGAATTCATTAGTAGGGCATGGACCCCCACATCCTTTTTAATATAAATACGCAGACGGCATTAGGAAATCCCTTTAGAAAATTAAAGGGATTTTCCTTCCCGTTAAAAAGTTTAAAAATAACTCCGTCTTATCTAATTTTATGAGATGGCGGGATGGGAGCGGAATGGTATGAACTCCCAGCTGTTGTTTCAAAGGCAAAAAATGCATTAACTTTGGATTACCATAATAGTATAATCTTTGGCGCTACACTCCAGGAGCAACGGAGACTCTGGCTCGTCCCTTTCCCTTTTAAATTCGCTCCTTGGTTTTTATTTGACAATTCCATTACCACGACGTGGGACTCGGAAGACCAGGTTGGAAAACTTTGGGTGTCATAAAATGTGTACGGGCGCTTTCACCGCCGAAAACTTAATTCCTTTCTCCGAGCTTTAACCTCAACCACGCCGCTCCATTTGGAAAGGGTTTTATCTCCCCTACCGCGCCTTGTCCATGCTCACATTTATGTGCATTTCCGCTTAAAAGGTTCGCGGCGGTGAAAGTCTTCAGTTTTTCACAAGTTCGGCAGCTAAACTGCCTACGTAGTATATAATAAGTATAAAAATAAAATCGGAGTGGGTTTTGTTTTGAGACAAAGGAAGTAGTCGCTGCTGGTAAATAAGGATGGGATTACAGAGTAAATTCCCCCAGAGCCAAGATGTTCTTCTGTTTTCTAAGATTACTCCCACGAAATACAGGAAGGGTTGGGAAACAGGTAAACAGATTGTGGGGACTATAGGCCTAGACCCAAGGGTTAACCTTGGCTATTGATTTTCCGCGTCTCAACTATAATTTGAAGACATTTTCCCTGGGGAAATGGTAAAAATTTTGATACTTGGATTTTCCTTTCGACAATATGTAATCCGGCCATAAAGTTTTCTTGTTCTGGATGGATAGGTCCAGTCCTCCAGTCGTGTAAACACATTTACTGGAGGCAATAATGCAGTAGATCTTTCCTTTTTTTCTTAGAATCAATGGAAGGGACTGTGAAACCCATGTCCAATTGTGAAGTCGTTTACTACGGAGTTACAAGTGCACCCAGCGGCTCCATAGTGGGTCCACCAGACTCCCCCCTTTTAAGACTTTCCAGGTTCCCCCTCGTTTGTGCCCATTCATTTCTCCCTGGAGCGAATCAGAGCGTGGCATTAATCTTGAACCGAGCCGGCCATGACACCGTTTCCGTCGCCCTTCCAAATTCCCTCAAATATTGTCGGAGTATTTGCGGGGCGTCAGGGTGTCGCTGTGAAGCCAAGCATACATCGCTGGAGCAAATTGACCATTTACTTCTCATGACGGGATCCACGCTCATCGGATGTCTTTGTGGATATTTTAGAGTGAGTTCAAATTCCAAATAGAAATCATTTGTCTGATAAAAATGGAAGTTTTTCTCACAAATTTGAACATTTTTTTCTAAATCCAGGACATTCTTCCAATGGTGTTTGAGGCGCATGCGCCGATAACTCTAGTCTATCATGCTACGAAGGGCGGCCGAGAATTTAGCTACTCCGTAGGCTTCCAGTTCAAATCCAAGGTGACTTGTGCTAATTTTAGCATTTCCCCGCCAAGTGGTAAGTCATGCATAATTTACACTGTACTGCAAGGGAATGGGGGTGTTAAAATCATAATGAGCTAATAAATAAAGGTGCTAAACGCTGGAAGGAAATCCTCGGGACTGGTGCATTTCTCCGAAGTCCTCACCACTACACATTTTTCCAATGCATTTGGTCCGTATCAATTCCTCCGCGCTATCGACTCGAGCTGGAATTTATCTCAGAGGAAAACGGTATGTACATGCCAGTGTACAAGTATTCGGTGCTGTAGAATGTTAATAAATTAGCTTCAAAATGATGAATTTCTCAACTGCATTCAGTAGAAGATTGCCGGACTTGGAATTTAACTGTTTGGGCCGGGAATGACCGAGCCAAGGACCCTGACATGAGTGACCTTCTAAATATCTTTTGTCCGAAAAATGGACGACGAGGATTTCAAGTGCCGCCCACTGTCCAAAATGCTTTCGTGAAGTAAGACCAGTTTTATCTGCAAGGTTAACGCATTCTGCACCGAACTAACCCGTCACGTTTGATTCTCATTAGATTACTGGGCGTTACACTTCGTCCGCCACAATTTGAAGTTCGATGGAAATACATTGATGTTCTACTCGGATCTGCTAGTCAGTCTGAAAAGACAATTGCAAACAGTTCGAATACGATAAGATTATTTGTTCCAACTGCCACTTGTCATGATTTACATTAGCTTACATTTGAGCAGGTCGTTCACCCCTCTATGACTGAGAGCAAACCCTACCCCTCTATAAAATACAATATAAGTAAGGTTAATGATGTGCTCAAATTTTTATACTTCCTTGAATTGAATGAAAGTAGGCGTGTCTGTAATGTCGTTTTGTATTAACCCTCTATTTGACGAATCTATTAATGTTTTGGAACAATAAAAGGGTCATTATACACACATCTTGACATTGTTAGCCAGCGTACATACGATTTTTCACATTCAGCATTATAATATGGGCAAGACAAGTGATGAGTACTGACAGGGACTGCTGACTTCGCTTATATCGCCCCACATTTGTCGACTTATCATCATTAGACTTCTCAGATCCGACTCCTTCAAAGGAGACCTACTCCTACTCAAACTTTAGTTTGATGGGCTTAGTTAACATTTGTATGCAAGCGCGCACATTGTGAACTTTCGAAGACGGAGCGGAGGGGCACGTGTTTGACAATCCATTACTCTTTACTTATTTTGCATTATACTTGCCTTAAGCTCGTCAGTTCTAACGGGAGGAAATTAGGAGGACGAGGAACATCACTCTTCATCAAGTAAATTCCATTCTCGGAAAGTCTAGCCCGCCACGTTAGACTTGAAGGGAAATATTACCTTAATGACCTAATTGACTTTTTGTATTAGAACAAAGGCAAAATATGCATGTATCCTTCATTCGGTGGAGGAAAGAATGTGGGAAACCATCATACATAACTCATAACCATCAAGAAAATTGCACTCTAAATTGCAAAATTGCTGTTTAATCTGGCAAACACAAAAGTCTAAAGTGAAATACCCACGCCAAAGTGCGGCTCGGTTCCCCACAAAATGAAAACCAACTGCGAACACTCATTTCTCACAAGAATTGGATCCCATACGAGAATACGACTCGCAGGACCAGTCCCCCATTTTCCAAAGATCAAAAGTTGAAAGCCGAGCCGGGAATATTCATTTCCCTTTACACACAATTTACCGTATTCTAAATTGCGAATTCGGAGGGATTTCACTTCAGATTCCAATCCCATTTGTCTCCAACGAACGGCTTCTCCCCATCCCATTGCCACACTTTGTAGATTTAAGTAAAAGGCATACTAAACTGCGTGTGCTGTTTGATGCGTGGAAATAAACAATGAGTCTGTGAATTCAAATGTGACTGTGTGTATCCACAATGAATTCGTCGTGGCGTGGGAGTTGAATTTGGAGATTTATAGATACACTCCAAAAGCAAAGGGGACGCGGAGACCCCTTTTAGGATGTACGACAATATTTCCTGCATTCAAGCTCCCCTGCACCCTGAAATCGGAGGATTATGCGGCCTTGCTTTTTTTTACCCGGCTTTCTAAATAGGATTCTGCAACCAACCAGAGGATCCACGCGGACGACGCGACACGAGAGTAATCCATGCTCCTCCATTAAGCACTTGGCTTTGATTTAATGCTCCTATTTACGTACGTGTCTATTAATTCAGAGCGGGAGATTTGTTTTTTTTTTCAGGGTGATTCTTTGTAAAACTCCCGCTGGAAGTATATATGCGTGCACGCAAGATTTTCTTGCAGAATCTGAGCAGTGTTACAACATTTGCACTACGAACGACTGAATATAATTATTAAACTATACTGTTTACATAGTCGGGGAATGTATTGGAACTCTTACCCAAGCACGATTTGAAAGATGTCAAGCTGCTGCAACTGCTTTAGGACCCGTACGCGATAGCATGGATTCAGAGGTTAACGACCTTCGCCCCTTTCACTCTCTAGCTGTGTTCAGTGCTCATCAATCTTGTCATGTCGGGGCAAGTAATGCCTGAGCTGGTGATGGCAGGAGGACGAAGTAGCTAGGTTCTCATGATTTTATGAGAGACGCTGAGCGGAATTGCTAAAGAAGGCGGGGACACGTGATACCCTGGAAGGCATTCTATCTTGTCCTTCCCGCCTCCTTTGTGTAATAACGCTTTTGAATACATTTCATACATAATTTGAAGTGACCAGAATGATAAGTACAGGAGAAGAGGAGGAAGGTCGCATGCGGAGATTAGAGTAAAATACTCTCTTTCTGAGCTGTGGACGTTTGAAAACTTTTAATTAATTCAATTTATTACAAGGACAATCTTGTCATGTCGGGGCAAGTAATGCCTGAGCTGGTGATGGCAGGAGGACGAAGTAGCTAGGTTCTCATGATTTTATGAGAGACGCTGAGCGGAATTGCTAAAGAAGGCGGGACACGTGGTATCCTGGAAGGATTTTCATCTTGTCCTTCCCGCCTCCTTTGTGTAATAACGCTTTTGAATACATTTCATACATAATTTGAAGTGACCAGAATGATAAGTACAGGAGAAGTGGGGGAAGGTCGCATGCGGAGATTAGAGTAAAATACTCGCTTTCTGAGCTGTGGACGTTTGAAAACTTTTAATTAATTCAATTTATTACAAGGGTGTCAAACGTTTCAAAGATATCCAATTAATAGGAAGAATTATAAACACTTCATTCTTCTGTGTTTCTATATTTAGTCATGTATTCAAAAAAATTACAAGGACGGGAAAAGAAAGCGGATGAGGAAAAAGCGTCAAGCAATCCATGCCATAACCCCAAATTGGAAGGAAATGAATAGGAAAATAAGATTCAATCAGATTTTGAAGCACCGGTGGTGCCTGAGGAAGCATAAAATGTCATTAGTTATAGACTGTGTGGCCTGTCTAAATGCATCCATTGGTTTTGATTGAATCCGAATCTTTGGTTGGGGTTGGAGTGAAGCGTGCGTAGTATCGACCGATCTTGTCCCAAGCAAGGAAATCTTAGCATCTATCCATCCACCTTTCCCTGACATTTCAATCTGCCTGCCCCTGCCGAGTATAGTTTACTTAACATGGGGAAGCATCTCAATTTTGCCATGTTTGCTTTATCTTCTTCTTCAGGTCGGATCAGGGGGTCGACCGCCGCTGATCAAATCAGAAATCTACAGCACGACAAGACACTGTGTCTTGGTTCCATGAGGGCAACAGAACCCTTTCCTTTTGAAATGACACTCAATTTATTCATGAGCAGAACCGAATTGAATCGTTTTAAAGCTCAAAATTGAAAGACCGGGATACTTCAATCTAATAAGGCTTGGATGTCCATGTATTCTTTTTGATATTAAGTCAAAAAATAAATTGGGACAGCAGAAAAATTTACTGCATTAGATTACACTGTAAAATTCACTTTTGTGTGTTTTTTTTACAAATAAATTGCAAGATTATTGAACAAAGTATAGTTTATGTAAGTACCTGAAAACAGGGATTTATGCGGGGCAGCAAATAAAATTAGCATGCCGTTCGTTGGTTCGTTGCCGTGCACATAGCACAACATGATGTTTCATTATTCTGAAGGATTTGGGTCCACGCTCTCATGAAAGGAAGACTAGCGCACCAGCCAGCATAAATCCTTATTTTGTAATGTGGCACAGTCCAAACCACCAATTCAATTACAGAAAACATTTTTCCCTAACAAGGGATTTTGACTTCTAACAAGAACGTATTGTGCTTCCAAGACAAGAATAGAAGAAAGCCTCTCGTCTGCACGTCGCACGTGCCTAATAACTTCAACTTTAAGTTTCGACCACTCACTCACTCCTCAGCAAGGTCTGGCTTACCTCTTTGCAAAAAAAAAGTTTGGGAGTAGAGTTTAGTATTTGGCGTGCAAGGAAAACTTTTTTGCACGGCTACAAGCCCATGCCTTGTTTTAAGAATACATTCACACATCCAGGTGTCAACAACAGACACTACACAAGACGAATTCGTCGAATTAATTGGGGAAGTAATTTGAGGTCTACCGAATCTACTCCAAGCCGGGACTTGCAGCCCCATGCACGCGATGAATGAAAAGCAATAGCAAAATGAGCCGCCTTGCGTGGCTCAAAATATTCCGTATACCTGGACTAAAACTAAAACACAACACGTATTGCAAAGGTGGGCAAAAAGATCAAAGTTTGCTTGGCGTGATGGAACCGTGATTCAATTCCTGTCATTGCTTGTACTCTTGTTAACTTAACTGATGAGTAGGTAGGGTGAAGCGGGAAAAGGAGGAGAATGTCCTAACTTACTACAATTACGTAGAAATCTAAAAGTCCACCTTCACACCACCGTGCCTATAGTGGGAAATGAGATCATTAATTACTTTTCGAACAACGGGACATCCTATCCCTTAATAATAGACCTTGTAATTTACGTGCACTACATTTTTTGAAATATGAGCATTCGAATCAAGAACTCTGGGGAGTAGTATTACACAAAGTACTATAGTAGTACAAAGTTTACAGATGGATCTGCTTCGACGCAGATGCTAGTGCACTTTCTCTAAAGCACACTACTTTAAAAAAGTAAGTTGAATGAATAGAATTTAGTCGCTGAAAGGCAAAGATTTGGAATGAGTGCGAAGCAATCAAAGACAGAAGGGGGAGAATAATGACCAGAGTGAAAGGACTTTCCTCACTCTTCAAAACTTACAAAATTAAACGGGTTTCGCTTTAGGAAATACTCAAAAAATTCTTCAACCGTTATTCACTTCTCTGGTCTGTGCATGTCTTCCATCTTCCCTTCTTCCTTCTTAATGAGTTTCCGCACCTATAACTTGTCATTTGTATGGTAATGAGGAGGATGGCTCGTGTCTGGGGCACTTTTTGGCAACGAGAACGTCTTGTGCCAAAATTATTCGAGTTCAAAGTTGTCATCTTCAACTTATGAAGTAATTCAAATTACCATATTAAACAGCTTTATATTTAACATAACTACCACCTTAATTACCTAGTACAAGAATCCAACTGCTCAAATGCTCTCTTTTTTAGAATTTATTCTACATCTGCTTAAACCCAGAAAGAACCAGAGCTGCATCTGAATGAACGAGGGGTTAGACGAGAGACAAAATATGTCTTGAACGTGCAGGAACGGGCATCATTCAATCAAATGTGAATTGAAGCAAAAGATTTTGATTCCGAAAGTTTGGCCATTCCTTTGCTTTCAGCCATTGCATTGGTTCAATGCGTGAGAGCAAAAATGAAAAGGATGAAAGTCCAAGAGATGAAAAGCGAGCGTGGGAACAAGAGAGAAAATGAAATGATTTATAACACGACTAGTGTCTTTAGATTCAAAGTTTGTGTTTTTAAAGGTTGTTGAATTACGTTTAGATTGGATTACATTTCCTTTCCCCCCTTCATCATCTTCCTTTCCAGACCACGATGGTCCATTATTTTGCGTTTGCCCTCTCTGAATAAATCCATGGATTGAATAAGCAATAAGGAATCTGTGTTCACCCTTCGTGCGTGTCGGAGATGAGATTAGGTATTCAGATTCTGCAGATGACACTCAAATTGTAAGCTTTGTTTAGTTAACCCGGTTCTTTGGTAACTTTTGCACGCCCCTCCGGTAATTGTTTGAACTCGGAAGGAATATAAATTAAATTCAATGGGAGGAGAGTCCTGAATAATGACATGGGATGAAGAATGTAAGTAAATAGTAGGATTGAATGGAATCTTGCATGCCATATAACATGCAGTCTACATATTTTTGCCATTAAATCAAAAGAAACTTCACGTTGATATTTTAACACATAGTTCTTTGCACTGAAATGGAAAGAGTAAAAAAGTTATTATGAAGAGTTTGTATTTCTAACCGCAGTCAAGTGCTTACTGATCACGCTACTCTAAATTAAATATTATTAAGATATTTAATTTTAAGCCTGAATCAAAACTTTACTTACGTAATATAAATATTGCTGTATTATATCCATGTGTATCTAGGAGCTTGAACCTGCAAGTAGTTTTTCTTCAACACAAAGGATCGAGCCATTTGGATTGAAGAATAGTGAATAGAGCTAGAGAATTCTCACCGCAAAAGTTTGCCTATCAGTGTATAGCCACCAACTCAACTTTCTTTTCTTCATCTTCGGCAAGCGCAGAGTCAATTCCTGGTACTATGATTGAAAAAGTGACGAGTGAGGAATGATGTGCTGAATGAATGCCGCAAAGTAAAAGATACCGATCAATCAATTTTTATTTTGCTTTACTCCACCATTCATCATCTGGAAACGGCATAACTTTTTTACCATTGGATCTGACTCCGACTTCCATTATGAAGACGGAGCTTGCGAATCTCAACAAGGATATTTTTACAATAATATACAAGCTTTATTATCCGACCGCAGCGTTTTGCGGGGTTTGAGTTCCTCTACTATTGCCCGGCAAATGTACTCCTATCAAAGAGCGTAAGTGAAGATGACAGACAATAAATTAAAATAAACAATCCTAAAGGGAAAGACTGTGTCTGTATAAAATTTCAGTTAAATTCACAAGCTCAGGAGGAATATACTCACTAAAAATCAATGGAGATATTTGACCGACCTGCTTTTCTAAGTCGACCGAGGGTTTCAGATAAAAGGCTCAGAATCCAGGCCAATTGAGTCATTTGAACGCTGTCCAAAACCTTGTTCGGACTACGAGGAAATGAGAATTCTCGCACGTAGAGATTCAGTCGTAAAAGTTGGCTGCCGTGGTTAATGCCTGGCTAACTTTCTCATTCCACTTTTTGGGTGGCCCAGAACAAGATATTTCAATTAACAGTAAGACCTCAGTAGGTGCAAACTTCGCATAGTAAAAACACGATATGAAATTCAGTGAAAGACACTGCACCATTATTTGTGAGTTTAAGTAAAATGTCCGTTTAAAATCAAAATTGTTTTACGGGCGAATTAACGAATCATACTTGTTCAATTGTTTGTTTTGGTTAATCCAAATCCTTCCAACAAATTGGAAAGCATATACATGAACATACATGATGCTCCCCAAGAGACATGATTCATCCTGGAAATGAAAGTACATTTATGAATTATAAATTGTAATTACTCTTAACCTAACTTAGCCATGTGAGTGAGTGCTGGTTGTTCTTCCATGTAATTCACGGGGTTAAGAGAAAGTGGAGTGATGGAGAAGTGCATGCTTGGATGAATGAAGTCTTTCGATGGACGAAGAAAAGAAGAGTAAAAGGAGTGAAAGAATTAAAAGTTGGGCTTCATCCAGCCAGCTGTCTCTCTTTGTTCCGGTTCCTCTCAACGAAGAGAAAGGTCATCCAGGAAATGAGAAAAGCATGTAGTAGACAAGTAGTTTGTGTAAGATCCAAATGCCGAGATAAGAGCTTCTTGTTTGTTGCCTTCAGGTTTATTTGCACTTAAATCAAATTAGCAAGGAAGAATAGCGCCCGGAATGTGACTTGAGAGTTCAATTATAGAAAACTAAAGGAGTGGGCGAGTGGGGTTGGAGTTTACTTTCTTCTTCAACGATACATTCCGCTTCCTCCTAGTTCCGAGCCTAGGCCTAAAAGTTGAATTACACTTCATTCATTCGTTAGTTCCAGTTCATCAAGCCTAAGGGTAAAATAAAATTAGGGATTACCACTATGGAGAGAATTCATAGGCTCCGTAGCAAAAAAATGTGGAGAATCCCGTTTCTAGCTTAAAATAAATACAAATCTGGAATGCGACTCGAATCTCACACAAGGCACCTTTAATGTGATTTTGGTGAAATATTCTTAAACTGTATCACATATAATGAAGCTAATATAATATTTTCTTCCAAAAATGATTTGGGACACTCTTTATTAAATATGTTTGACTCAAAAAATATATTCAAAAATTAATTTGCATACGAATCTAATTGGATGCTCCCAAATTTAATTACTGTGTGTAGGCACAACGAGCCATCAGTCTTATATCCCTTATCTCCCCCTTCGATACTTCAAACTTTTGAGAAAACTTGAAAGATTCACTCAACTATTTGTAATGCAATCCAAATATAAACTTATCCGTCTCAAAAACTTTTGCAGGGGTGGGAGGCAAGAAGAATGATCAGCTGCACTGACTACTAAGCAAACTGCAAAGAATGGTATACACTTGACGAGGCATAGTAGCAAAATGAAGTTAATGCCCGCAGGCAGGAATCTGAATGCTATGTGGGAAAGTTTGGAATTCAATTAGCTTCCAAAAGTTTAGAAAGTGAAAGAAATAGGTAATGTTATATATACAATTCTAATTAAAATGCATGTACAACCGCAAGGAAACTAGACCATGCAATCTAAACTTTCTTTCACGATTGAACTAACTTAGTAGCCAATCAGTTCAACCAGGAATTTCTACTTTTCTAAATACACTAAATTCCTGAAATTGACTTTGACTTTTATTTGAAATTGAAAAAAGTAGCATATAAAAATTGGAACCTCTACTAGAGCACACCATCTAGAATTAATGTCATGCAAGTCGTGCTTCTTCAAATGAATGTGTGTCAAGTAAAGTGTTGAAGCTTGTATAATGTTAAAGCATGCTTAGGACAAACTCCTCTAGCGCTGTGAATGATATTGCAATTGCATGGCTCACGAATGTACTATATGTATTGGGCGGGCCGGTGTGGTAGGAAAAGAATACTACCCCTGAATTGTACTACTGTAGTATTCTCTTCCTTAGGATTTAAATACTACCGTAGTATTTCCAACCTAGGATCAAAATACTACAGTAGTATTTTCAACCTAGGAAAAATATACTACTGTTGGGAAATAAATACTACTGTAGTATTTTGAACCTAGGCTGGAAATACTACTGCAGTGTATTTTATACTGTT
>JAAXYW010002273.1:0-16141 GCA_036851895.1 Orthonychiurus folsomi
AACGTTGTGTCTGTAAAAGACAATTTTTATGGTACTTCGAAAAATCGAGTACGATTTACAGGCCTTTTTCGGATGACTTGGATTTCCTTCCTAAGATGATGCCAAATATACTTCAAAAAATCGAGTAAGATTTGCCGGTATTTTCGAAATGACTTGGATTTTCTCCTAAAGATGAAGATGACGATGGCAAGTGAAGGATGCGATATTCCTGGATTCCGCAACCGCAAATAAGGTACTCAATTTAAAATCCATGATTGCCAGCAGTGCAAATTTTTACATAATTTCACAGCCGTTTTAGATGAATTTCAAAGATTGGTGTTTTTAAGATTGGTTTTCCCATAAATAAGTTTTATTCTCAATTTGAAATCTTCAAAAATGAATGCTGTCCATGCAGTGTCATAATTTTAACTAGTATATTTTTAATGTTTGCAAATAGAGTAACTTAAATTTACTTCTTAGATAACGAATTGCATAATAAATCGGCGAGCTCATGGAAAATCGATACGTAGAACAAATCCGTGCCAATATTGACCATAGCTTCCTTAGAATTCCTTGCATACCCGAGTAGTAATTCCTTGGCTTGAACCATGGCCTCACTTTTCTTGATATCTTGTCGTATCTGCACCCAAAGTGCACCAAAATTAAAAATGATATTTGCAATTAAAATTGCGTATTCAAATTACCACGTCAAGTTCCAAATCATCCGTGAATTTGACCCCGGTCGTGCTCCCATCCTGTTGTGAATATTTGATCCTCAAATCCTCAAAAACTTTTGGGTGTTTCTCCTGATACAAAATAGCTGGTAATGATGTGAAAATAAACGGTGAGGGCATCGTGTACTCCTCCTTATCAAATGCCTCAATTTCCGCAACGGATTTGAGCAGCAAATTCAAATTAGGAACCAAACTCCTCATTTTCCGATTCAAGTTGACATCCGCATCCAAATTATTTGGACAAATCGTGAGTACGGCGTACAAACCCCCCGTAAAATATCCGGGTGCCTTCACATTGTAGTCCTCCCAATCCTGATAACACACCTTCGAGGAAGGAATGAATGGATACCAAATATTCAAATCAATCAAATTGGATGTGAATGGTGCGGATGTGAATTCTTCAACTCCACTTGTTATTGCGAGGATGACGGGACTGGATTTGGCTTTTTCAGCAAAGAATATTGTTTTGATTGCAAAATAATCTCCGACGAGGACTGCGTATTTATTTCCCATGTTGAATTGGGTGAGGAGTTTTGGGGATGCATTCGTGAGGGCTGTTGGAATGTTGACGATTGTTTGATGGATGTCGGAGGAAAACATCCCGCATTCGGCGGCATTGGAAATGTGGTCGAGGCGTTGGTCGAATATTTTAAATTCATCTCGGGTCATTCCTCGGGTCACACCGAGGCTTCGACCGAATATTGTGACCCAATCGTGGTAACTCACTTGCATGGGGCCATTTCCTTCCAATTTTTTGATTTCTCTGTGAAAATGGAAGAAATATTGTATTAGGATCCTAATTTTAATGTCTACAAAGAAATTGGCAAGGTCTTAAACATTTAACATTGTACAATATGCGAATTATGAGCATATTTTCCACATGCCACATACACCAACAAGGAAACAGAAGAACTGACCTCTCCACAATGTATCGAACCGGATGTGGGGATTGTAAAATCAGCTGTGTCTTATCAGCAATATCTAATCCACCACCATTATTTTTCGCCAAATCCGTTTCTGAGGCACTCGCACTGCTCGCTCGTCCAATAAGGTATTCCACATGTGGTTGAACCGGCTCCAGCCCATCTCGATCCCTCACCTTATCCAATAGAGTTTTAATTTGATTTTGTGAAAAACTTCGACTCCAAATCCATCGTGGAATAGATTTCATATTCAGCAATAGTCCAAGAATTGCAAGACAAGGCTTAGCACTGCACAGTCTGCACTAGCTGCAACTGCAAAACCACGTAAATATCCATGTAATTAATTCCTGTTAGTACTTTGTTACATAAAATCCACTTCAGAAAATAAAAATTAACCACAATGTATTACCTAGTATACAATGTTTCACGGATGTGGCGAAATGAATAAGGTGGTTGTTCTGGTGCCTAAAATCGGCAACCCGTAAGACACGAAGGGTGAATAAATTCTGTGAAGATGAATGTAATGTATGTAGCATGGGACATGAAGACGGGCCGTGGCCGTGTGTCGTGCCGTGGACCGGACCGTTCATTGACATGACACTATTTATTTTTGCTAAATATAAAGCCTTAGCGCATCTTCTTATAGACTGACTCCTTGGTGGTGGTGGGAAAAACATTGCATTGCCCCAGGGACAAGTAAGCAGGAAGCAAGGGTGCATTCTTTCCCTGGACCGGGCCAGACGGGCCGTGGTTTGCATTGCATAATAATTTGTCGGCTGAAGTTTTTACAAACGTTGATGGTAGTAGGCATAACCATTATTGCTCTTTTGTACAGGGTATACTAGGTATACACATAACATTAGTTTTATGGATTTGTGCTAAATTCTGAGGTGCGATTCCATTTTAAAAATATACACTGCAGCAGAGGATTTACAGAAATTGCATTGTTTGCTTGCTACTACTCAATTATAATTGCACAACCACTACTGAATTACGTTGCAGGAATTGGCGGAACCGGGCTAACCAAATAACTCCTATATATATGTTTAATGTTTATATGAAATCTACTGCAGAAAATCTTCATGCTAAAAATTAGCACTACCATTTAAAGGAGGAAATTAGAAGTCAAATTTACTTCACGCGAAGTTTTCCGATTGGCTGGCATGCACAGTAATAATTTTTAATTACAACAGTTATTATTGCCACTAAAGCGAACGCTGCGCTGCTAAGAAATTACAGACGGCTGACTTCTAGTTTTCGGCTCCGCTTTTATAACGTTTTATTACAGTTCGCGAAAATCACTCAATTGAATAATTATATCATTGATCTATCCGTTTAGTATTTTTCCACCTAGGCACATTTATGTTTTGGGAAATTATGAATATTTAGCACTGTTACGCTCATTTGTTTACACCTGATAATGACAGCCTTAAGGAAATCTGAAGTACACCTTGCCTGAATTCATACGCGCACAAAAGGATAATGTTTTGTTTAGACTATGCCACATTTACATGTTATTTCTGATCACACAAAACGATTCATTGCATTGAAAATATATGCACTACGTGTAAAGCAAACACACTCTTACATAACTTCAACCTTGAATATCATCATGTATGTATGTAGTGTGAACAGTGGTAGATATATCCATCCATGCATGATTTGACATTTCAATAGTACATTTATAGCTTCTAACCAAGTTGGAATGGAAATCTAAAGTAGAATTAATAGGCAGGTGATTCCTTTAAGTGTGGATAACTAAAGAAATAGATTGACAGTGATGGCGGGTTGGATTAGTTGCTGTACACAAACTTACATTTGCTATGCTGCAATCGGAATATCATCAATTTATTTTGCTGCAAAGTTGATCCCACACTTCCTAGAAACAAGGAAATTGTAAGAATTATACGCAAATACGTTATGCATTTAAGGACTAACTACTTGGAATCTAATCAATTAATCAGAAGCCGATGGAACAAGACTAAAAAGGATGTCGTGGTCGTTCACTGTCCCCCACCCGGAAGAACTCTTCCAAATCCTTCACCCTGGGTGCTTAAACTTCTTACATTCCTTCGAATGGCTAACATTAAATATGAGGTAAATAAATCAGTTTAATTAACTGTGCTTTTTGGTCTATAATTTAATGCTGGTTTTATCAATGTATAGTTAGATCACAAAGACCCGTTCGGGCCCAAAGGCAAAACGCCATGGATAAGTTACAATGGTCAACACATTGGAGACAGTCAGCTGATAATTGAATTCTTTAAAAAGTACTATTTAATTATGCTTGTTTTCTACTCTGTTTATTAATGGTATATTGTGTACAGAAAACTCGATGCTAACTTTAACCATAATTACTCCGAGGAGAAACTAGCCATTGCAACCGCCGTTCGAATTATGCTGGAAGAGCACTTGTTTTGGTAAGTCTTAATTTCACCACAAAAGATCATTGAAATGTTGTTAGTAATTTTTATGTATCTTTTTAGGGGCTATCGGCTTGAGCTATTTGTCTTTGGTGGAATGGACAATCTTCAAAAAATGGTTAATATTCCCTATTTGTGGTTGGTCAAAACAGCGTATGGGCGAGAGATCAAGAAAGCAAGCTGGAGTCAAGGAATTTATAGACATTCTCGGACAGAGATTGAAGAAATGGTCATCAAGGAATTGAGGGCTGTTTCGAGAATATTGGGAAACAAACAATTTATTTGTGGTGATGAGCCCTGCGAAGATGACTGCGCAATTTTTGGAATGATGAGTGGCTCTGTTTGGGGAATACCAAATACAGTGTATGGTACTCTTTGTAATGGTGAGTGTTCAAGGGAATTAAATTCTAAACTAAAACTAAATTTTTAACCCTTCTCTCTTGCTAGGTGAACTAAAAAATATCAGAGAGTACTGCATCCGAATGAAGGACAAATTCTGGCCAGATTGGAATGATTGCTTGAATAATTAACTAGTTTAAGTTATTCAAGTAATAAAAATAAATTCAACATGTTTGTTCTCTACATGTGCAGTTTGCAATTAATGAGAATTTGCACATTCAACTTTGTATTCAGAAAAATAATTTTTATTTACATAGTTATCGCTGTTAACCATTGGGCATCAAACTCAATACCGCTAAAATGTTTTAGGCTGTGAGATTACGCCTATTCACTTTTGTGTTCACGAAAATAAAGTTTATCTACTAAATGTACTGCTCACAACACAAAAATAAACATTTCCATGAAACTGACTTCAATACCAGTTCTTAGACAACAGGGATATTTTGATGGCCTGTCTCGACTAATTTCATAACGCATACATTGCGTTCAGTGATAGAGGTAGAATAATGGTAAAATAAAACTCTGCTGACTTGAGGTGCCAGATGGCATATATAGAATTTCGCGAATCCCTAATCTGATACTATCACATAATTACATCATTTGTATTCCTTGTTGAGAGCACGTCCTATGACTAGTCGCCTGACTTCCGAAGTTCCAGCTCCGATTTCATAAAGTTTTGCATCACGCAAAAATCTTCCTGTTGGATAATCATTGATGTATCCGTTGCCACCTGTATATTTAAATGTTGAGGAGTTATGAGTGTATATTTCAAACCGGAACAAAACTTGTATAACAAAATTACATACCTAGACACTGAATAGCTTGAAGAGCCACTTGAGTGGCGTTTTCCGCAGTGTATAAGATTACTCCAGCACAGTCCTGGTAATTCGAATCAATTAATTTTCGTAAGACCACGTGAACAGTACGCTAATTTACCTTCGGACTGCAGTGTCCTTTATCGGCAGCTCTGGCGACATTGTATAGGTAATTTCGTGATGCACTGAGAATTGTATACATGTCTGCAATTTTGCCCTAGATCATATCAAAACAGTTAATTGGCTCCGTGGTTAACATTTTCCTGTAATTTCTTACTTGCATGAGCTGAAATTCACCAATTTTTGTGTTGAATTGCTTCCTTGTGTGAACATATTCAAAGGCGACGTCGCAACATGCCTGCATAATACTGAAACACAAAACATGCACATGTAGTGGCCGATGAGTATATATTATTTTATAAATCCAGCACATTTTAGAGCTATTTTATATATGAACTAGAAAAATCAAAATTACCCAACAGGTCCTGAAGCCAGCACAAGCCTCTCCAAGTCCAACCCACTGAATAGGACATACACACCTTTATTCACTTCTCCTAGCACATTTTCAGCTAAAAAGCACAAATACCAGAATTACCTAAAACTAAAACTGTCATTTCACATCTGGTTTGGAAGACTCCTATGACGGTTACCTGGAACTCGTACATCCTCCAAAATTAACTCCGCCGTGGTAGAACCTCTCATGCCCAACTTGTCAAGTTTCACTCCTGTCTTAAATCCTGGTAGAGATGTGTCCACAATAAAGGCAGTGACACCATGTGCAGCCTTTGACGAAGAAGCATCAGTCTTGGCATAAACCTGTACACAATTTTGAAATTTGTATCTAGTTTCAAACATACCACCAACAAGGACAATAAAAACGCGTGCAAAGCAACATACAACTAATGCAAATCTTACAACAATGACTTCGGCATCCGCTCCATTTGTTATCCAGAACTTGGTTCCATTCAAAATGTATGAATCCCCATCCTTCACGGCTTTCGTTTTCATACTCACAACATCCGAGCCGGAACTGGACTCAGACATGGCTAATCCACCCATATGCTCACCAGAACATAGCTAAAGAAATTGAAAATATTAAAACGACAATAAAAATCGCTATAAAATTTGCTAACCTTCGGTAGATATTTGAGTTTCTGTTCTTCGGTACCATTTCTGTGGATTTGATTTACACAAAGATTCGAATGTGCACCGTATGAAAGGGCAATTGCACCAGAGGATCTTGAGATTTCTTCCATGATTAAAATTTGATCCAGGTAAGTACCATCCGTTCCACCATATTCAGATTTGGCTGTAATCCCTAGAAATCCCATTTCTCCTAAACCCTTCCAAAATTTGCGTAAACCTCGGAAGTTATTTTCTTTGTCAATTTCATCTGCATATGGAGCCAGCTCCTTTTGTACAAAATTAAATGCTGCTTCGCGGAGCTGAAATGAAATTTAATTGTAATCATTTCATTTCAAGCCCCAAGTGCTGCTGAAGATTTTAAAATAATCAAATCATTTCTGACCCTGATTTGGTCTTCTGTTAAACCACATAGAATATTATCTATAGGATAAGTACTGGCACACCGAGATCCCGTCGTGGTTAGCAAGTTTTGAAGTTTTCCTTTTGTGAAGCATTTTGCACCAACTCTTGAAATTCTTTGAAACATGTTCGCCATTTACGTAATTGTTTAACTCGTCCTTGGCAGGGACAGGGGAGTTGACTTTTAGTAGTAATCGGCTTCTGGAATAATATAATCAATTACAAAGTCAACTACGATAATTATGATTATGAACAGTTTAAATGTCAATAGCGTTACTTATTTTTAAATTTGAAACAAATAATGACTCTTACAATTCCAAATTCAGTTTAAATGTTAAATCCAATTATCTAGCGGCGATGTTATAGATGTTGTAGAACTGCAAACTGTTGAACTGGACAACACATACAGGAATTTAATGAAGGATCACGCGATTCTTCCACAATTTCCTTTAGTGTGAATACGAACATGAAGGCTAGAGGAAATAGCACATGGATTAGGAGACTAGCGAATGATTTCTATGACCGGGTTGAGAGGTTTGAATTTGAAATACTATACATGCTTGTCTCTCTGCCCTTCACCTGCTTCTGTGTTTTGCACTTGACTAATTGCAAAAAAAGAGCAACTTCAACGACGGCACTACGCATTACTGCGGAACTGCGCCTAAGATCAAGTACAGTGACCTTCCATCTGCGTACGGCGTACTTAAGCACTGTTCTTCCTGGAGAAATTACCAATAAGTTTCGTGTGGAGAAAATAATGAGAGGAGTGTTTGTTTCTGCTCCACAATTCAAGATTATCAGCAAAATTTGTGCGTGAGCAATTTCAAATATTTCAGGTAATTTAAATTTACTAACCGGTGGACAAGGCTTTGAGCTAATGAAAAAAAGTGCATACAATTTGTAAAGCATTTTTTACTGATATAAATTACATTAAATACAACTAATATCTAATATTTCAGTCCGAGCTTGTCAACCAACTGCTGCAAATAACTTTCACTACTCCTACACCAATATTTGTGGCTCCTGCTTTTCAACTTTGAAGAACTCATTCACAATTTCGACATTCGAGAGGTCATATTTTGTAGAAACAAGGAAAATGGGTGGAGATTCGAAAGACTTAACGTTGATTGAGCAGGCGAAGAAATGTGCAGCATTTCAGGCAGTTGATGAACACGTGAAAGTAAGGAAGGCAATTTGGAAATATATAATTAGTCCTATAAATCCTGGGCATGGGTTTAGTTAATTATGTGTATTATTATAATTAATGTAACGCGATATGATGTTTATATTTATATTTTAAAGAAACGGATTAATAATTGAGCTGTTGTTGTTTAAGCCCAAATTACATTGTGTTTTGTTCGTCTTTGGTCAAATCTAGGACGGACAAGTGGTAGGCATCGGCAGTGGAAGCACTGTTGTTTATGCTGTGCAGAGAATTGGTAAGTACTTACGCTGATACACATACTTTTATACAAACTTGTTTTTAAAATCTTGTTTAATTGTCTACCAACCAGCGCAACGTGTGAGAGATGAAAACCTGAGTTTGATTTGCATTCCCACATCCTACCAAGCGAAGGAACTTATAATCTCAAATAATCTTCGCCTTTCCGAATTAGACGTTCATTTTCCGGTAAAGTTTGGTATACTAATTGTCTAGCTTGATATTTGGCCAACACACAACACGAACCTACAAGTGCCAATCTTGAGAATCATGCAACTTTTAATTTGCAGATTGATGTCACTATTGACGGCTGCGACGAGTGTGACGCTGATTTGAATCTCATCAAAGGTGGAGGCGGCTGCCTCCTTCAAGAGAAGATCGTGGCTTCCGCTTCGCGGAAATTAATTATTGTGGCGGATTACACGTAAGTGAACAATTATTGGGTTTCATTTTCTAATGGCTAACAATTATTGTTGTTGGCTCTCAAGTAAGGACTCTACATATCTTGGAGAAAAATGGAAGAAAGGAATTCCCCTTGAAGTCTCAAGAATTGGCCTCAAGGCAGTGAAAAATGACTTAGACTTCTTCGCGAAGGAAGTAATACACACTGAGAAAGATGCGGCAAACCTTCGTCTAGCTGTTAAAAAAATGGGCCCAGTTATTACGGACAATGATAACTTCATTGTTGACTTCCAAATTAATGATGTTCTCAAACCAGCACAGTGTGGTCTATCGCCTAAGGATCTGGAGATTTTTATGAGAGATATCCCAGGTATTTTGTGCCACACTCGAATTTTACAAAGATATCTGACAAAAACTGCTTCTTTCCATTCGTTCTTACTTTATTTCTAACCAGGAATTCTTGGAACCGGGCTCTTTCTTAATTTGGCAAGTCAAGTGTATTTCGGAATGGCGGACGGAACTGTTCAAACACGACGAGTTGCACGAGAGTCCCGCCGAAGCCTAGCTGAATAACAACGTTGACTCCCGTCGTTTCGCCACAAACAAGTGTTCGGATGGTTCAAAAAATATACCTAATGGTTTGCGTCACAATACAAAGAAATCTGAATAGCCTAAAGTTAAAGAATAACTTGTTAAGCTCATTTAGACTAGTTTAATTTTACAATTTCTATTTTTTGAACCGCGCCTTGAAGACATCACCTAGTTTTGTTATTTTAGCTAATTTTTCTGGTTTTCCTAATTATGATAATAACATGCTCTTCTATAACTGACAACTAAGCCATTTAATGAAAACAGTCTTTACAACGCTATACAATACGTGCCAATCAAGTTCTACTTCAATTCCACCTAGTTTCGTTCGGTTCTAGATCCTTTGCCTGCACCTCGATTAGTTCTAGTTCTTAGTAGTTTTCAACGCATTAGTAGTTCCAGTTCTAGTATTAGTTCTAAACTAAAATAATCACCACTTAGCAGCGCTGCCAAGTTGCAAGAAAGAACGCTTTCATGCAGTGATGGGCGTTTCACAAAAAAGTCACGGGTCACGGGTCACGAGTCACGGGTCACGGCTAAAATTTTAAGAAAGTCACGAGTCACGAGTCACGGGTCACGAGTAAAAAAGAAAAGTCACGGGTCACGAGTCACGGGTCACGACTCAAATGAAAAAGTCAGGAGTCACGGGTCACGAGTCACGAAATTCTTCAAAAGTTTACGAGTCACGAGTCACGGGTCACGGGTCATGACTCAAACGTAAAAAAGTCACGGCTCACGAGTCACGGGTCACGAGTCAAAATCTACAAGTCACGGGTCACGGGTCACGGGTCGCCAAATACCATCAAAATCGTGACTTAGGTCATATTTTGGGTCACGGGTCACAGGTCACATGCACATATTTATATTATTGATACCGTAAATTACCTAATAGAAGCCCCGACCCTAATAAAAGCCTCTATTCTAATAGAAGCTCTTGTCCTATTAGAGGCCCGCACTTAATAGAACAGCCGATTTAAATATAAGACACGCCCCTAATAGAAGCCCCGCCCCCAATTGAAGCCCTGGCCTTAATAGAGGTCCCGATTCTAATTGATGCCCCGCTCCTACTAGAAGCTCCGCCCTTAATAGAAGCACCGCCCCTAATAGAAGCCCCTGCCCCAATACAAGCCCCTGCCTTAATACAAGCCCCTGCCCTAATACAAGCCTCTATCCTAATACAGCCTCTGCTTTAATACAAGCTCCTGCCCTAATACAAGCCCATGCCCTAATAAAAGCCCCTGCCCTAATACAAAAATTCGCTATACTTCAACTAACTATATTAACTATGTATTGGAATCTAATTCCACCATGGCTTACAAGCCTAACTTGCTACAAAATATACTATAGATCCTTACATGCATGCATTCGTATTATATGCCATTTAATTGATCAATTCAAATTTACTGCTTTCTTTTAAAAGTTCTTTGTTTTTGTTGTGGCAAATTGTGATTAATCAGTTCCAGAAAACTAACAACTAAAAACTACTCAAACTAAAAATAGTTTCTTGTTCCCTTTAAAATATGTAGCTTAATATTCTGTTGTGAAACCAAATTTTAATTGCAGTATATAACTTAATTTCGTTGCAAAAAACTTGGGCTAGGGTAGGATGTTAACAAAATCAACACGGGCGAATTTGTGTACGTAGTGACTAAATACTCAGACCTTAGCAACAGATTGGATTTATTTATATGGGCTATTTTTGTTGTTAGTTACATTTATAGTTGGGAGCGAAGGGGTTAAATCCAAACAAATGTGACAACTGGGGCAGCTGGGAACGAGGACTGTGATTGGCTGTCGCGCCTGAAACCTTACCCAATCCAATCCACAGGAAAGCGATGCGGGAAAGGAAGAAGACGACGGATGGAGTTGGCATTGCTTTGGAATTTGTCAGTTGCTTCTCGTATCCGGAGTAGCGCGTAATTAATTCTAGTACCGTCCTGCATTCCTCGTCCTCTTTTTCGGTTCGCACCACGCCAACGACATTTGGAAGGCAAAACAACTATTTCCAATATCTACAAAAGAAGTCAAAATAATGAACGACATTTTTAAATATTTTGGAGGAAGTTTTACTTCGTTCACAGCTTCACCAGAAGATTCTTTTAGGTCTCCACAAAATTCCATTCAAATATTTCCGGAGACAAGCCCTTTGGCTTCCGCAAAGTTTGGGAAAGTCGTGCCGAATCGTGTTTTCGTGGGAGGGATTTCTCCACAGACAACTAATGAAGACTTGACCAAAATCTTTCAAAGGTATGGGCGTGTGATAGATACCAACATTGTGATTTGTCGTCGTGGTTTAACGAAAAGGTATGGGTTTGTCACTTTCGAGACTAAGAGAGAAGTCCTGGCGCTATTTGAAGGCATGGAAAGAAAGGTGAATTTGTAATTAACAGAATTCTTAAACCTGGGCTGGAATATTTATTAATTGTTTTTTTTTTGCTATTTTAGAAATTGGCTCCGATAATACTTCATGGTCGTCTTTTGAATATTGCCCCCGCCATCCAGAAGAATGTGAGAGCCAGATTAAACATTCATTCATTGAATTATGAATTTTTATTTTAACACAATTCAATGTGTTTTAATCCAACAGGATCCAATTCTGAATTTTTTTCCTTATGGAGCGCCTTACAGCACCCGGGCAACATACTATCATTCTCAAAGAAATGTATCTCCTCAGTACTATTATCAAAGCCAACCAATTCAAGCTCAAGAGCCTTTTTATCATTCCCAAGACGAATGTCAATTCGCTCGGAGTCCAATGCCGTATCATTCGTACTATGCTGCTCCTCCACCTGCAGTCAATAGATCTAGGTATTGCACCCCTCCTGATATGATTCGAACGGCAGGGGCACAATCGGTACGTTGACGTATAAGATTAGCTGTAGTCAGCTTGGCTACATACCGTTTGAATGCTGCTCGAACAAGCTAGTCCTTGAATGAAACCAATTTTTTTGGATATCAAAATTTGCCGCTTAGTTTAATTCTTTCAAGTATGAACAAAATATTTGCAACTCATATAAGTGAATGAAATTTCTGAATTTTAATTATTTTTTTTATAACAGAAGTCTGAATTTGAAATCCTGAAAGCGCACATTGCTAACATTCCAATTTATATTCTTATTTTATATTATTTTGTTATTAATATATGGAATATTCCAAGCTCAAGCTCAGACCTTACTAGGAACTAAATTTGATGACTTGATGAGGTGTCTGCCGTCGGATTAGCGTTTTTGAGCGTTGTGATATTTTTGTAAAATTGACTTTAAAGTCTACAGTCTATAACATTTTATTATATTTTATTCAAGGCAATATCTGATAGTTGGTTCGCTGATTCGAAGTTTCCGACTTACTTGCTTGACCGCTATAACATTTGCCTGCTCAATTAGAGCTAACCATGTTTTCCTTCCTTTCACAGATTCCTTATTTTGCTCGTCGTACTCACTCTGAGCTATCATCGTTCTCACACTCGCCTTCTCGCATCTCTCCTAGTAATTCAAAGATCTATCAAATCGAAGCTTCTTCTCCAACTGAACCGTCGTATTCAAATATGTGGCAGTTTTCAACTCCTCCTTGCTCACCATACCCACTCTTCGACTCAATGGATGATCCCCCTTATTTCAATCGTTTCATGTTTACTGGTCCAAGAGACTAATATCTCTTGGAATTATATTCATATTCAATAGACGAAATTTCTTGGAATTCCGACTTCCTCGGTTCCTCAGAGAAAAAATGTTGAAAATTATGAAAAGATACGAGGATGAGCTTTGTTGCACACGATGAACGTTCAACGTTGCAGTCTACGCACTAAAATTATTTCGTCTGATTACTGTACAGATTGTAAGAATTGATTAGACAATAAAATATTACTTTGCTTCTCGCGCAGTGTTCCTAACTATTGTGGACTAGCTCCTATTTTATTTAAAGTTATTAGTGTCAGAGATGTTCAGGCTAGTTCTTAGGAGGTTTAATCTAGCTTAGTTTTGTAATACAGCAGAGCAGTGGATGTTGCGGCTGAGTCACTCATTCCACGTAAAAGTTCATTTCATGTTAAAATTTGTTTAATGATTTTTGATATTGCATTACGAAAGAATTGGTACAACATGTCAAAGTTTTATTGATTTTAACATTAATTTATTAAAGACCATCATTTAGATAATGAATAGCTTCGATCCCGACACTTTCGATTAACTTTCGGAAGGCCCTCTGTTGATTGGACTGCGACTGCTATTCCAACGGCCAAATCATGTGTTTCATGTCAGCCATAACAGCTACGCTACAATTGATCGAGTTGTACAGAACCTCCGTCATTTTTGCTCCCTTTGGCGTCAGTTAAAATAAAAGCTTAAACTTCCGCCAAATTCTCACACTCACCTCCTCAAATCTCTCTTGCCAATCTAAGCATCTATGAAATAGAAGCTCCTTCTCAAATGAAACCGAAATACGTGACAACTAGAGCTTTCGAACACGGACTGATTTGTCAATCCCGGGATTAGAGGCACCGGGATCCCGGGATTAATCCCGAAATTGTATTATGCTATTATCTGCTGCTTGAATTAACATACACATTTATTTTTTTCTCTACATGTTATGACCAGGATGAATTCCATAGTTTTAATTATACTAACTTCAACTTCCAGTAAATGCCAAAATATTGCTTGGGTTCGTCCAGCAAAAGA
Organism: Orthonychiurus folsomi; assembly: GCA_036851895.1. NCBI lineage: Eukaryota > Metazoa > Arthropoda > Collembola > Poduromorpha > Onychiuridae > Orthonychiurus > Orthonychiurus folsomi. The sequence goes on from JAAXYW010002273.1 coordinate 13,923, forward strand.
GAAACCAGTAGTTCAGTTCTAAAGTCTAGCATCCAACTACAACAACACACAAACTGGTGCTCACCTATGACTCATATGTGAGTGAATCCGGAACAGAATCCGTCGTTGATGGACGATCCCAAATACCAGAAAGAATCCGGCCAAACGTCATTTTGTAAATGCTCAATCTTACCAAAACATTTCAGGTGGCGGCTGCATCTATTCGTCCATTCCTAAACTCACAAGAGCGACAATTTCCTTTTCGGATCTGCTCAAAATCGTACAATGGCCATAGCAACTGTGGCAGATATGAATGACTTCATCATGAACAAGGTTTGTTGAATCAAAAACAAGGGGACGGGCTGCAAATTCAAAACAAAGGAAAACCAAGAGACGAAACGTCATAGCATAACCTATCAAATGTCCGTTTGATTCAACCGATTTGGTTCACCGGAACATAAGTTAAAAAATAAAAATTATTTTTTGCATGCGTTTCCCAATTTCTAACGACGCGTAGCACTACTATACTGGTGCAGATGCAGGCTACTTTACTCGACTACTAACTTTGAAATAATGCTAACCTGAATGGTCTGGTCGACTACCTGACACAGACTCTATCCTCTATCTATGCAAATGGAAATTATGTAGAACAAGGAACGAGGGAACCGGATGTGCAATACATTTTATTTGCTTGAGGTTACATTTAATTTTTGTTTAAAATCAGTGCTGTAGTACAGCAATTTGAAGGTTCTTTGTCGTCGAGTAAATTAAAAACGATAATTAAGAAAGATGATGGCAATAGAAAAACAAATAAAAAATTAATATCTAGAGTTCGCCTTCCCTGGGAATCTCAGGTTCGTTCCCTTCCCTCCCTCCCTCCCGCTCCCTCCCTGGGAATATTCCCAGGGAAAATGGGAATTTCCCAATCTAAATTTGTTGTGTAAGAACTTGTTGTGAAAGGGAATTTAGAAATTACATTATTTGTAAAGAACGAGGGTACTCCATTCGAGGACAAGAGAGAAATCGTTCTGCAAGGAAACCACCAGTTGCCAGAAACTGGCAACTACACAGGTGCACGAAACTGGCAACTACACAGGTGCACGAAACTGGCAACTACACAGCAGGTGCACGAAACTGGCAACTAAGGAGCGACACCTACAAGCAACGCCTTGAAATAGCCAACCCGGCTATTGGAACCGCATCTAGAAAACCAATTCCTTTTGTCAAACACTGCAGTTCCCTTACGGAAATAATAATCTTATACCTTTAACCACGCTAATCAAGTGGTCGATTCTGGATGATTCGTATCCGTTCAAGTATTCGCCGCCCAATTATGCCCGCTTAATTTTCCCATTATTTCTGCAATGAACCTGAGTTCCTGCTTTTTCTTCAAACTTTAAAATGGATGAACTTTGCTATATTTTAAGATTAGGTCTCAACCTGAATGTTCCTCCAAATGTATAATGGAGTATAGAGTAATAATAATAGAGTATTAGAACACAATTCTGAGAATTGCGTTTTGCAGATTTAAATTAATTGTCACCTCAGTCATCACAGCAAACTGAGCAAACTACCTACCTAACTATCAGAATTAGTTAAGGAGCGACACCTACAAGCAACGCATTGAAATAGCCAACCCGGCTCGGTTTTTTGAGCAAAGCAACGAAGCTGATAGGCTGTTGGCAAACCGATTGCTGTGAAATCAACTGACGACGACGACGGGAGAAGACGGGTAACAGCAACCACAGATTTCATTTAACTTTATTTGCAAATTGCTGAGTATTTATTAATCCAATCCGACCTTTCCACAAAACCACAATTTGGGGCCATAACAACAAAGTTTGTTTAATAGGGTCGACAGGAATCGAATCCCGGCGAAACACTCAATCACCTTTTACCTGCATCCACTGACCCGACCTCATTGTCCTCCATTATTCTTGAGTTGAGTTCAAATACACTGCGAAATGACAACCATAGCAGGACGGAATGCTCGCCGCATTGTCGACATGGAATGGGTAAAAATTGAATTTGTTGTAATTTGGAAGAGCGGCTGGGCTGTTGGGAATGGAAGTAGTTTTTATCAAAATTTGAAAGTAAGGCAATGTTGAAGTTTGGTGGGATTGTTGGTGCGCGGTGGTTGTTTCTCTCAGCATCGTCAATTCTTAGATTTCAACCATTAACGCAGGCTTGGTAGTAAATTTTAATTTGTTAAACAGGCCCTACTCGCCCTTGTATGTCTA
>JAAXYW010002274.1:0-16133 GCA_036851895.1 Orthonychiurus folsomi
GTCCCACGACGATCACCGATGTTTGGAAATGGTGTGGCACACCTCGATCCGAATTAATGACCCCCAGAACCGCAAAATCTGAAACGAAAAAACAGAGCTGTATTAGAATACAAGTTGACTACTCCCCGTAGGGTGGCCCTCAGGCTATTTGGGCGGGGGAAGAGGGGGAGCGCGCGCGCGGCCGGTAGAGGGGGGGATTGCCTCAAATGCAAGGGTGAGGTGGCGGAAGTGAAATGCTTGCATGCCGGATGCTGGAATAAATTAAAAAAAGCTTATTTCCGCAAAAACAACAGAAGGTGGTCTGGGCGCGGAGCGTAGCGCAAAGCGCACAGCACCTGGTGCCCGACGCAGACCACCTTACTGTGGTTTTTGTGGTAAAGCAAAATGTATTAAAACACACTTGTATTTTTGGCCAATAAAAAATATTTTTTACAAAAAATCCTGTCTCCGGCTATTATTATTTGTCACCATAAAGATGAAAAACTCCATGCGTGCATAAGATGAAATCCCGGGATGGAGAAGATTACAGGTGTGAGGGTGGATTCTTTGAAATCTACCTGTGCCGGAAAATGGTAAGGAAATTTTTTTTCTCTTTAATTTTAACTAAAATTATTTTTTTGTGATTTAGGAGTGCTCAACGTACCTCACCTGTTTATCCTGTGTCGCCGCGGGCTGTTTTTATGGCCTGTTGGATGAAGACGGAACGGGGATTTGCGCGAAGCGGATTGAGGATTTGGCGGACCACTTGCTGTTGGATTTATTCCAATTTTCTTGCGACCGGACGGGTGAAGACAAGCCAGGTGTCATCCACCACTACACGGCCCTTCATCCGCCCTGCTCCTACCTGTCGCAATGGTGGAATGGTGAGTTTTTCTGAAATTTAAAATACAAAATATAAAATTTACGCATGCATAAAAATAATTCTTTTATTTTCCTAGTGCTGTGGATAACCTTATCCGCCGTCATCTCACCCGTCCTCATCCATCTCACGAGGGAATTTCGCCGCCGCCTCATTTACAGATGGTGCAGACCTCCACCACCTCCAGGTAAGAATCTACAAATTTAGAATCAATTAAAATTTAACAAATTAAAGCCAATCAACATTTTTTTAAATTTTAGTTTGGCCGAGTGAAGAGCAGCAGCGGGAGTCGCGAATAAGTAAGTCCATGCATCTGATTATATGAGCGCATGCAAAATTTAACATTTATATTTTTTTTACTTACAGTTGGATACTTGAGGATGGCTTGTTTTTGGAGTACGTCCCGGCAGAGATTGGAGGATCTCAATGAGATGGGCCGTCACTTTGGATTCCAACTCTCCAATGTGTCGTCAACAATAGTCCGACGTGCTAGCGGAATGTTTTCCTCGACCTTTTCCGTGCAAGAAGCCGCCGCTGCCCCACCGCCGCCGCCGCCGCCACCAGTCAGCCAACCCGAAACCGCCGCCGCCACCTTACCTCCACCACTCGCAGCCGCACAGCCAGCCCTCTCCTCCAACTTCTCGCTTGTGGATGAAACCACCGCCGCCGCCCCTCGCTACTCCAATCCAGGCAATTCCAGTCCAACGAGTCTCGACCGCTGCTGTATGGGAAGTAGCTGACCACGCCGGCGACCTCATCCAGCTGCCCGCCCGCCGAGCCAGCATTCCAGACTTGAGCCCCGGCCGCCGCTCCTCTTCTTCTAGCGGGACGGAGACGGAGGTGGATGAGAGTCCCGCCCGGGATTTAGGCACTGCGGATGTTGTGTTCGGGACCCCCCAGGGAAGGGTAGAGAGGGAGAGATCCGCCACCATGGATGCTCCCGCCACGGATCGGTCACTGGGACCAGTCAGTCGGACCCTTCCACTTTGGGGAAATGTTTCTCTTTGCCAATAGGGGATCCAATAAACCATAGGGGAAAAAGTAAATAGTTTATTGTGCGTGTTTTTTTCAAAATTTATTTGTATGCTTTTTTTGATTCGAATTAAAATAAGTTTATGATTATTCCATATAATTCTCTTTGTTTTGTTTGTGCCTGATCAAAACCGGATCATCAACTTTTAAATGCATGCCTTGGATTTATATTTGCATTAAATTTGCGATGCGGCGCCTGGATTGCGAATTATTTGCAAATTTTCTTATTCATTCAAGTATACCGTAAATCCAGCAGCATAATAATGGTAATTAAAAGTAAACCAAACCAAACATCAAATGTTTTTTTTGCACCAATCTTATTTTCTCAAATCAAATAAAGGAAAAAACTACAAATTAAATTATACACTATTACAAATTGTGACAAGATATTGTATGTTAACTGCAAAACAGTTAACAGGAAGGCTAGGGTTGTCATAAATTTGACTACCAAATTGCAACACTTGCAAAAATTATTTTTACTTTGCCAATTTTCATCTCAAATTAAAGTAAATTTAACAGAAAAAAAACAGATAAAACTACTAGTAAGATTTTTCCATATAGTTAATTTCGAAAAAACAGCCGGACAACCTCAACAGTTTTCCCAGTATCAGGTCCAAACCAGCAAGTGTGGTTCCTGACCACTGCATTGGAAAGCAGGAAGGCCAGGGTGGGTTCTTCTAATGGAATGGATTTCACCGTGCAAATGGAAATGCTCGGGCGCCGGCTGGACTTGCGAACATTGTAGTTTATCAAAAATCAGCCGGTTCAGCTTGGATGATGGTAACTTTATTTCTAAAGATGACTTCTAAGGCTGCTCTTTGAATCACTACAATGTTCGTAAGACCATCCGGAAGAATGGTTGCTTGTTGCGCCGAACATTTTCCATTTCCACGGTGAAATCCATCCAATCCATTAGTAGAACCCTACCTGGCCTTCCCCCTTCCAATGTAGTGGTCGGGATCCAAACTTGATAATCCGGACCAGATGCAGGCAAAGCTATTGAGGTCATCCGTTTGCCTCACAATGATAGGGTAGAGACAGTGCGGATGTGAGACTTCAATTTGTGTAATTTGGATGTAGGGGCTTTAGTTTTGGGATAATTTGGGTGGGTCGACTTCGGTTTTTGGGACCTTGGGTGAAGGGGGTGCTCTGGAAGAAAAAAAGACACATTATTAATTGGTTTAATGATAAAAACTATTCTACCAGACTTACTCATCCCAGACCTCGTCCCAGTTCTCCTCAGCCGTCTTCTCCACCTTAGCAAGCAAACCTTCCAGCTTTTTTAATCGATTCTCCTTGTCCGCCTCCGGTACTGGAGGCCAGTCAACGTCGCATCCGCATCTGGAAACAACAAATAAATTTCATGTTAAACAATGGAAAAGACAAAATACTGAACAAAAGAACTTACTTTTCCCTGGCAAGGCAATATTGGTATAGCCACTCTGGCCAATTCTCCGCATGTTTAAAGTCCCGGACAAAGTCCAGGTACTCTTGGGACATTGGAGGGGTTTTTACGCAGAGCTTGTGGTGGGACGCCATGATTGTATGATTGAAAACACTGCAGAATTTTCGTATTTATACTGAAAAGGCGTTGTCATTTCGTTTTGAAAAAATGTGGAAAAGAACAGAAGGTGTTCGACAAAATCCGGTTAATGCCAAGGCCGGGCTGCCATCTGCCTCAAATTACCTGGTATAAAATGCGCAGAATTTTAGTTTTTTCAAATTATAATTGCTGAATCATGTCTTGGATTGTAAGTTTTTTTAAAACTGGTTTAACATTTTTAGTAAAAATTAGCTACTTGCCTGGAATTGCGTTGTTTAAACTGGTTTAACATTTTTCTTAAAAATTAGGCTCGTGTCTGGACTTGCATTAAAATATTTTTTGGAATAAAACGACCTGCCGCGGCTGCTGACTTTGTTGCAACCGGAGAAAACAAATCGTACCACACAATTTGGCCTCGAGATGATTATTCAAGACACCGATTTCCTCGAGGTCGACATGTTGGCTTTATAATGAGAAATGCCAGTCACCTTCAAGAAAGTGGACAGCTTATTCCAATGTCATGATAATCAAATAAAATTGAAATAAAAGGAGATGTTCATTATGTAGCTGGTTTTATTATTACATTTAGCTAAAGAAAATGATGGGTAAGAAATTTAGAAATGAACAATTGAATAGAATTTGATCATGTTTGGCATTTAGATTGGTTGGCAGTAAACTCCCTTTATCTCCGAGGGCAAGAGAAAAGTAGGTTCATTTGACATTTGACAGTTTTCAAGCATTAATATTTGCGTTTATTGCCAGATGCCGACTGGAACTCGGCAGCCATGGTCTTCATGTACGGTGACATTAGCCAAGACGACCGGGAATTGATGAGCATATGGTTAAGGCTTAGTTTTCCGTATTACTGGTTAAGTTCCGCCCAGGCATGTTTAGCCATGGGGTTTTTAAAACTAGAATACGAAATGCTTTGTCAAATGATTAAGGTGGATGTGCTTTTCGCCTAATAAAATAACATTGCATTTGAACAAAACTATCCAACCATGGATATTCCGAGCGGGAGATCTGAAGAAATGTATCGGGTGTTGGGTATTTTCCCAATTGACGTGCTCTCATCCGACGAAACACCCGCCGAGTTTTTAACCAGTACGGAAAATTTTATTGTTGACAGTTTCATGCCAGAATCAGTGGGTTGCGACTTTCAAATTTTGTATTTGACCATAAGCGGTGCTCCAAAAATTATTTCAATAAGTTCCCCAAACGTGTTGTGCATTCGACAATTTTACCAATCAATATACTTTACCATCCTTCAAATTGAGGACTTGTTTACAATTGAAAGATTGTGTTTTACGCAATTCAATTATGCCGAAATTGATTTTTATTCGGCTTTGGCTAATGCTGAATAATACCTGATGTTTGGCGTGCTAAATGATTGAATAATACATCTGACCTTGTGAATAAAATGCGAACGTGAAAAAAAAGTGACCAACTCGAAATACTTGTTTGTGCTGAGCAGACTTAAAACTATTTAAGCAGCTTAAACAAACGCCGAATTTACGTATATAAGGATTGTTGTTCCAGAAAATTTTAACCAACATTTTACAATGGGTCTGCAAATCGATGTCAATGCTGCATTCAAGGCGATGATTAAATGCTTCAAGTGTGGTTTTTTCCACATTAATGCTCCAGGAGACATTCGCGTGGTGCACATTGGAGGTTGCAGCTTTTGCCAAATGTAAGGGTTTTTTGAAATTGTTGTCTTGTAAACAAATTTTGATCCACTTGTTTTGTTCAATTTTCAGGTGTGCATGGGAGCTTGAAGAGGAGGCCGGGCTGCTAAGTACGGAAACGGACCATTCGGCCCGAAACGAGAGAATGTTGGTAGCATGCACGCAGTATCACTCTGATGTGCAATGCTGCAATGTGGCAGCACGGGAATGCATTGGAGCTATGAGGGATTCGGCATACGGAACCACCCAGACACGTCAGCCTTGCATGTATGGGATGTGGTGGTATATGGTTTACGTGAAACATCCAGGGCACATGTTATGCCTGGATTGTCATGAATATCAACAGTCTAGGATTAGAAGAAATATGCCCTTGTTGCTGCATTGTTCGTGCAATTTGACAATCCCAACTGTAATTGTTGTAGATTAAGTTTGCAAAAATAAAATATTTTGCTCAAAAAGTATTTAGTATTATTTCATCATGGCATCCAAGCACACTAAAATATCAGCTCTCTACGAAAAGCCTCAGCAAATAGGCTCATTTTCAGGAATTAAACGATTCATGTCTGGCGCAAAGCTGGCAAATATTAAGCAAGTAAAGGGGGCTCTCTCCAATTTGTCATCTTACAAACAGTTTAGGCAAATTAAAAAGAAGTTTAAGAGACTACCGCACGTTGTGCATTTCTCTTCATACAATTTTTGCTCCGACTTGGCCGAAATGTCAAATTTGTATCCAAAGAGTTGGAGAGGAGTCCGTCATAGGTTTATGCTTGTAACCTTAGACACCTTCTCCAAGGTTATGTACTCGGAGAAGCTAAAGTCAAAATCAAATGTGGACGTTGTAGCCGGGCTAAAGTTGACTGCTCGAAGGTGTGGCCAGCTGCCAAAAATATGGCACACTGACCAAGGGCGGGAATTTGTGGGAAAACAAACCCAGGCATGGTTCAAAAAATACAACATTACTCACTATTCCACGTTTTCAAATATCAAGTCTGGGATTTGTGAAAGGGCCATTAGAACAATACGTATGCTACTGGCCAGGCTAATGCATGTAAATCCCGGGAAACCGTGGACAAAATTTTTCAAAATTGTCGAGGATAACTATAATCATTCGGTGCACAGCGCCCATGGTCTCACTCCGCTTGAGGCGTCCAAAAAGGTGAACGAGGGAGATGTGTGGATGAGCCTTTATTCCAAATACCTCTTTCAACCACCAACATCCCCGCCAAAATTTGCTCTCCACGACAGGGTCAGAATGTCCAAAATAAAAGTAGGGGCATGGGATAAGCAGAGCAAGGCAAATTTCAGTGAGGAAATTTTCAAAATTGTGCAAATAAACAAGACAAATCCAATTACAATTGAAATTTCGGATTTGCAAAACGAAAAATTGCAAGGACGATTTTACCAAGAAGAATTGATTAAGGTGGGCGAAAGTGACCATGAACTACGAAGGTGAGGCAAGTTTTTTTGCAACAGTTGTGAGTGACATGAGTTTGCAGTGGTTCCCGCACAACACACCAAATTTCTTTTGCAACCGCCTCTTTCGCCCGATTGAAGTGAGCGGTGGGGATTGGGAGGTGGGGATTTGTGATGTGTTCATGACACCTGGCTCTGCCACAAAGACCGACCTTGGCCAGCTTTTAATGATTGTGGAGATGGGAAAAACTGACCAAACTCGAATTACTGTGCAAAAAAAAGGACCCAGCTTGACTGATTTTGTGAGAGAAATCAATGCAGTATTAAAGCTGAACAATTTGAACAAATTCCAAATTTGTTATTCCGTTTTAGATGAGTCAAAAACGGTGGGAAAAATTGAATTTACAAATAATTTGGAGAGCTACACATATGTGACGCTAAACTCGGAAGTATTGAAAATTTTTGGATTTGACTCGACTGTACTCAGGACAATTGGGAGGGGTAAGCATACCAGCACGTCTAGACCTAGGCGGATTTTGCAGCATTCCGTGACACTGGACATGCAATCTTTCGTTTTGTCCTTGAGCCCAAAACATTTCGCGTGCAAATTTCAACATCCGAGGTTGTATTAAACGACCACGACTTTATTGAAAATTTGAACAGCTCTCTAACAGCAGTCTCCGCACCCCTCAAATTCTCACTTGACGAAAATGATGAGTCAATTGAGGTCACCGGCAGCGTGGAAAACCGTATACTAATGTCCAATCAGCTAAACTTGATTTTTGGACTGGATGAAAATCATATTTTTAGCGGAAATACGCAGTATTCCTTTGCCCGCCTACTCAACTTTTCCAAGGGCAACGAAAAGCTATTATTTTTGTCAAACCTGACAGTGCCTCAAGTTTACGCGGATAGGCTACTTCCGGTCTTGAGGATAATACCACGCCCAGCCGAAAATTCAAAAAACAGTGAAATCCACTTGTCTCTCAACCCAATCATATATCTTCCAATGCTAAAAAGTCGGGTGAATGAGGTCAGCATTCAAATAGTGAATGAGCGCGGAGAGAATGTTTCAGTCTCCAGTTTCCAGTTGACGGTGACACTTCACGGAAGACGTCGGTCCTCCCTCAATTAATGAGACAAGTAAAGTGCAACGACAGCGGGTGCAAATTGGAGAAAAAAAAGCCGTTCAAAATGAATACCATGGGTAGTAACGTCGTGTCTGGGATTCAAAGTGAGGACCAAACATTTGTATTTCCCGTCAAAGCAGAAATTGTGGGGGGAGCTGTGAAGCGTAGGCGCAAATCCGGCAAGAAAACAGCCAAAAAGTCCAAAAAAAGTGTCAAATCCGTCAGTCGAGTAAAGCACACCCCCAAGAAAGGACGGAAAAAAGCGGTCCCGAAGCCTCGAAAGAAGCCAAAAAAGCAAGAAAAACTAAGCGGAAGTCAAAATGAAGCGGCGGGCGGGTGAGGTTGTGGAAGGAAGTAGCCCGGTCGTAAGGTCACAGGTGGCTTATTTTAATAATGCACTGCAAAGCACCGACATATCCCTCGTGAGCAGTCACGTGGAAACCTGCCTTCCCCTCTTTGGACTGAACGACCGAGACCCAGTGATTGAATTCCACGTGAACACCTCCTCCTCCCATTTTATTGATTTGAAAAACAGTCAGCTTTACGTGGAGCTGAAGGTGTTGAAGGCGGTTGGAACCAATTTGACGGCATCTGACAAAATTTCTACAGTAAATCTACTTTTGCATTCACTTTTTTCGGAATGTGAAATTTTGCTAAACAGCACTCCAATTCTTAACGGTGAATCATACTCGATGAAAAGTTACATTCAAGATCATTTAGGGTACGGAAAGAATAGGAAGGACTATGACCTCTCTTCAGCACTTTATTATGATGACGACAAGGGGGAAGTGGATGTTGAGGTTGCGACGGGACAAGTTAAACGGTGAGTTGTCGTGACAAGCGCGGGGGAACTAGTTTTTAACATTTTTTTTTCAACTTTCAGAGCTGATTACATAAAGCTGAGTAAAGCGGTGGAAGTGCAAGGGAATCTCTTCCATGACCTTTGCATGCAGACCAAATATGTGCCTTCTCAAACTCAGATTATTATCCGGCTCAAACGCAATTCTGCGGAATATGTGCTTTTGAAGAATGCAGTGGCTGGTTCAACGGCAGTGGATGAGCAAAAATACAAAATTAGCTTTTTATCTGCAAAACTAAAGGTCGTCAAAGTCGTTTTGGTGCCATCCATTGCCATGGGAATTCAAAAAAGCTTGGAATCCGGGAAACTGGGACGCATTCCTCTGCGAAAAACAGATATTAAATATTTGTATATCCCTGTCAATCAATACGTTGCTCTGTCTGAAAACATTAGCCACGGTAAACCGGTTTGCTCAGATGTTGGGTTTTTTTTCATTGCTAATCACCATCTGTTTAATAGGTGCACTGCCCGAGGCAATGATTGTTTCTTTGGTGGAGACAGAGTGCTTGAACGGAAAAATTACATCAAATCCCTTCAACATGAAACATCATTCCATCTCGCAACTAATTGTTTCCGTGGACTCTGAATTCAACTCATACCAGCAGATTATAAATGTGGATTTTGCGAATGAAAAATACCTCGATGCGTACTCAAGCCTGCAAAGCCTGGTCTCTAACCCTGATATTGGAAATGCGATTTCAAGAAAATCATACCTAGCCGGCAACTGCTTTTTTGCATTTTCCATTCGCCCACGCATCTTCGCCTCTACAATGCAGACAAATATTGGTGGAAATATCAAGTTGGAGATTAAATTTAAGGATCCCGTAGCTAAAGCTCTTACTGTTCAAATTTATCTAATATACGAATCCTGTATTGTGTTTAATGCTGAAAGAGAATATGCAATGGAGACGTTGTAAATAAAAGAGCACAATTTTTTTCAAACCCTCTGCCTTTTTATTTTGCAATTAAAAGTTACACGTTTTGATTGTCTGGCACAATTTGAGCGAGGGGATCGGGACCAGGCTCCGCCGCGGCTGGGGGACAACTTCCTCCTCGGACTCGCTTGCATTGAAACCGTAAATTAAAAAAAATTAGAAAGGCCTTAAAATTTTGTTTTAAAAAAACATACTCTGTCGTCGGTCCTTCCACGTGGATCATCAGGGCGTAATGCAAGTCTTTGATTGTCATCTGGTTGATAAATTTTATCCATTCTCCAACTTGGAGACAGTTCAACGGGGAATCATGGCTGTTCAACTTGCATGCTACCAAATCGCATGGGATATACGTGCGCGGAGGCAATTCCGTCCCCGCGTCGTTGGCGATAAAATCAAACTCCAAACCGAGCACAATTTTTCCTTTTGTAGCCAATTGTACCTCCTCCTGCTGAACGCTTCCGTAGGTGTATATAAGACTGGTGTTTAGATAGTAATTTCCAAAATTTCCCTTCCGAAAAAGGGATTGTACACACCAGTACACAGCCACGGATTTTTTCTTGCCGGAACTGGAGCACCGACATCGTTTGTGGCGGATGTGAAAGATGTGGGTGTGTGGATATCCAAGCCTTGAAAAAATCACGTTTTTAACATGACTCAGACTATTCTTCTCGTAGTCAAGGAGGGCGGCCATTTGGTATAATTTGGGATCAAGAGTAAAATGGGTTGCCGGATAAATTTTCAAAGTCCAACTAAAGTTGTTGACCGGCTCCTTGGAAGACTTGTCTTCAAGCAAGGTCACAAGAAAAAACACCAACTATTTACCAAACCTGCCCACCCCCGGGCGATCCCACTTGGCGGGAGACACAAGTCCTCCCTACCCCATTCACCAGCTTTCCATAAGTGTGGATATTGGGCCAATGACAAACTTCCGGTGACCAGACATCTGTTTCCGGCCGGATGCAGCTGGAATGCGTGCACCAGCACGCTCCCCAGGGGCGGGGCGGGCCTCCCCCAGCCGACGGTGTGGGCTTTGCCCACGCCGCTCGGCTGGGGGACGTTAAAAGGGAGGGAGCCGGCAGAAAACAAAGCACACGTACACCGACAGCCGACATGAATAGCAACGGAAAACGCCCTGCCCCAGACTTGCCGCAATGTGGAATGCCGGGTCTAACAGCATCCTGTGGTTCAACGGCTGCTGACATGGACCAGGTGGAATTGGATGCAATGGTCAGCTCTGACGTGTTATTCGCAAACTGGCTTCAAAAGGCGTGAAAGGGTCCAGCCTCTGGAGCAGAGGATCCAAGGTAGGAACCAAAAATTTTGTTTATTTTTTTTATAATCAAGATTTTTGGCTTTCCTGCAGGCTCGTTATCCCACCAAGGTTGAATTTTGTGGGCCGTGATCCGCCCGCCAATACTGGAAACCCATATTGGCAAGTGTTCTTTACAAAGGACTTTTGCTACATTACAAAGAATTTTCGGTAAGTTGGACCATTTGTTTGTTTGTCGCATTTTTTTGAAAAATGATTTTTTTGTTTTTTAGCGTCCGCCGCAGTGTCTTTTTTCCAAACGGAGTCGACGAGAATCGCATGCACTTTGTGTACCGTTTGAAAACAACGGGAAAAGACCAATTCAACATTACAAAGTTTTCCCTTCAAGACGTCCAAGCCCTCCACGAGTGTTTTGCTTCAATTTTGTCGGATGTAAATGCATATGAAAAGTAATTTTGCTGTCAAATAAAAAAGAGGGTGTACGGAAGTGGGGTTGAACTTTATTGCATATAAATAGCAGACGAGCATAAACCATTAGTTTAGTATCCGAAATGTCGGGCAGAGGAAGGGGTAGGGGGACACCTGTCAAGCGCGGAGAGGTACATTTAGCTTTGCAAACAATTCATTCCGGGTATTTTACTTTATATTTTGTCTAGATAAAATGTCCATACTGCGATTTCACAAGTCTACTTCATATGAGAGTTCAGGAGCATATTGACAGGTAGAAGCACTGTAAATTTTTTGTCATCAAAGAGAATCATATTGTCATTTTGAATAGTGTTCACGACTGCCCCAATTGCGGCTCAAATTTTTTGAACTTGGACTTTCATACATGCCCACTGCCGCCAAACAGCAATTTGGGCCATGAGTGTCCTCACACTTTGGAGTTGGGCGAATTTGTAGAGACTGAGTCTGCTCATCGCTCAATTCTCCGCGTATTTACTTTTCAAAGGAAACCGGAAGAGAAGCAATATGATAATGTGGCTGCAATCTACGAATATTTATATTGCAACATTAAAAACCTACTCATCCAACTGCTACACAGTTACAAGGGTCTGTGGGTTCAATTTTCTCTGTCGTGCTGAGTGGTGGATCAAATGCATGAACGAGACGAACAGACTTGGCTAAACTCGCGCAACCGCATCCTTCATCATTCCTCGCGAATTGACAACTTGATTACGCTTGGAGCGTCAGAGCAAATTGCAAAATTGACATCAATGACTCTGAACGGTTAGTGGGTTTTTGTATTAATTCCTTGTCAATACTACAACCGTTGCTAATTGCAGGAAGCGCATGGAGTTTGGATATTATCCAAAAATTCTTGATTAATGTCTCGGTGTATACCCCAGTTCGACCGAGCGGTCGTCGGATTGCAATGCCACCAGCTCTAAAATATCGCCACGGTTGCCTAAATTTTGATGTGGGATCAGATGAATGTTTTCATTTGGCCATCCTTGCATGCTTTCATTATCAGGACATGGCTCCAAATCAACAAGAAAGCAGCCGACACTATATGCGGTTCATGTTGGAGTATGATTTTTCCACCGTGACGGCTCCAGTCCCCCTGGATCAGATTATTAATTTTGAGGTGGCAAATAAAATTTGCGTACATGTTTTGGGCACGGATGGTGGAAAAGTGTTTCCTGTTCGTGTCTCGGGATGCAATTTTGAAAGAGCATGCAATCTAATTTTGTTGAAAAACCGGTTGGATGAAGAATCGCATTATGCATGCATATTTGATCTCGCCAAGTTTGTAAATATGGGTAGCACAGTGGGGAAAAAATTTGTTTGCATTCGCTTCCTGCAAGGCTTTGGAACTCCTGCCCTCCTAACAAGACATAGAACTTTTTGCAACATGTACAATGAGGATTCGCAAGTCATAATAATGCCAGAGGGTAATGACGCGATTGATGAGTTTCGCCACCATCATGAAATGCTACTCTCACCGAGCGTTGGTGTTTTTGACTTGGAATCTCTTTTGGAACCAGTTTCCGCTGCGAACGGCAACCCTGAGCGATCGTGGACTCGCGAAATCCACGCCCACACGCCAATCTCCTACGCCTTCATTGTGGTCAAAATGGATGGAACTGTGTTTTATCAAAATTACTACTGTGGACTAGATGCTATTGATCATTTTTTAAAAACAGCCACCAGTGTTGCTGATTCATTTTTGGAGTTTCAGCGCCAAATCAATCAGCCCAGCAAAATGACAGACTTGGAGTTTCAAAAATACCACACGGACCGCTACTGTCCAATTTGCTTCCGCACTTACGATGACTCACGGGTTAGAACAAAAGTCCTTCACCACCACCACAATTTGTACTTTGAAAAGACGGATGAGGGTGGAGGTGTGAGGCACACGAATCACTTGGGAAGTCTTTGCTCCGAGTGTAATTTAAAGCAAAGTGGAAGGAATAGGCTAACACTTTTGGCCCATAATTTGAGCGGGTAAATTGATTGTCATTTGCATACCGGTTTTGCACTCTGTAAATTTATTTATTTTTAGGTATGACTTGAAACACATTTTGAGCGGCATGCATCATCGCAAGGGCGACAAAATTAAAATTTTGCCAAAAAACGGGCAAAAGTTTATCACCATGAAATTTGGGAAAAACCTGCAGTTTACAGACTCCCTGCTCCTTATGCAATCGGGGCTGGCAAATTTGGTGGCGGACCTACGTCGTGACGGCGGCAAGTTTCCAATTACCAAACAGGTTTTTTCAATGCATCCACCACATGTGCAGGACAAGTTGCTGGGCAAGATGGATTTCCCCTACCAATTCCTTTCGTGCGAAGCTAATCTGCAGCACGTGGGCCTGCCAGAAAGGAAGTGGTTTTTTAATGATTTGACCCAGACAATTTTGTCTGTCGCTGAATATGAAGAACTGGAGCGCCTATTTGAAGATTTGGGCTGTTACAGTTTCGGGGATATTTTGCACGTGTATAATTTAACTGATGTGACCCTTCTATGTGACATCTTATTGAACTTTGTAGAAAGCGCATTTATTTCGACAAAAATGAACCCTCTTCACAGCCCAACGCTTAGCTCTTATTCATTCAAAACAATGCGATATTTTACCAGACATCAAAGTATTGGGATTCTCGAAGATCTAGAGCAATTGAGCATGATTTCTGATTCCGTTCGAGGTAATATACATCTTTTATTTTTTGCGTGCAATTTACAAAACTGCTTTCTTGTTCTCAGGGGGAATATGTCAATGCATAGAACGATATGGAAAAGCAAATACGCCAAAGCACCTAGCGACATACATCCCGTCCGAGCCGCTGCGTGAAATTTTTTTTTGGACGTGAACTCCCTCTGTCTTTTTTCAATGAGGCAGCCACTTCCGGTCGGTTCTTACAGAACTTTGGGCAGCGAAGAAATGAGCAACTTTGACTTGGACAAATATGGCGGGGATTTGGGATGTTTTTTGCGTTGTGATTTGCGTATTCCTGCCAACGATTATGCGTTTCAAGAAATGTTCAAAGACTTTCCGCTCGGACAGCAGAAATATTGCGTGCTATATGAAGACCTATCCCCTTTTCAGCAAGGATCCGTGGACCGAATGCAGAGTTTGGGAATGTTGAGCAATTCCAGCATGTCCCAGGGGAAACTGGTGCTCTCCTTTCTTCCCCTGCTAAATCATTCAATTCACTATGCCGAGCTACAGTTGTACGTGGAGAAGGGGTTAATTTTTGATAATGTAACGCATGTAGTAGAATTTTCGCAGCGCCCATTTATGGCCGGCTTTGTAGACCATTGTTTGCTCATGAGGAAGACCTCAAATAGAGAGACAGAGCGGCGCATGTGGAAAATAATTATAAACGCTACTTATGGGAACTTACTAAAAAATCAGAAAAAATTTGTAAACGTTTCAATTGCCACGAGCCGGCAGCAGGCCAAAAAATTATTAAGTAAGCACAATTACAAGTCCTCGTATATTGTTAATGAAAACATGAGCGTGTTTTCAATGAGAGGATCCGTGATAAAGTATAGGGAACATTTCCCACTTGGCAGTGCTGTTCTTTCCCACTCTAAAGTACGACTTTACCGGCTGTGGTACGATCACATTGTAAAGGCATTTCCACGTGACTCGTACTTGCTAAAGCTAAATTATCTCGATACTGATAGTCTCCAGTTTAGCGTAACATGGAGGTCAGGGTCACTAGCCCCCAACTTTGAAAGCATTCGCAATGTATTAGACATGAGTAATCTGGACAAGGATGATGAATATTTTGACGATTCCAACGCAAACGTTTGCGGAATGTTAAAATCAGAGGCAGGAAAGAAGATAATTATTGAATTTGCCATCGCTGCGCCAAAAAGATATTTTATAGTCTTGGCAGACAGAGTCACTGGGGAGTTGGATCAAAAGACAGCTGCCAAATCACTTCCCCGCCACTTTTTTTTAAATCGTACTTTTGACGAATTCAAACAGTCCATTTTTGAAGTGAACAACGAAAGGTTGCAGTTTTCCGCCATACGCGGAATTAATTTGAAGCTCTCGACAATGCGCGTCAGCAGGCTGTGCATGAGCGCGCTCACAACACAGCGCTACTTTCATACCGCAACCGAATCCTGGCCATTCGGCTACTACGAAATACTAGAGGATATCAGTGTTGAAGATGTGTAAATTTAATTCAGTCCTGTGTTAGCTTTACAGTGAAATGGTTGAATAAAGTATGGCTGATTTTAGAATACAAAGCCCTGCCAGAATTCTTATTTCCGGTGCCTCATCCTCGGGAAAATCTACGCTGGTTTTTGACATAATCACAAGAAAGGAGCAGGTTTTTGACAAAAAAATTGACAGAGTGCTATATTTTCATCAATTTCAAGAGGATCGTTTCTCCCAATTCCCCCAAGTGGAGTTTTTCAAATCCCTTGACTCCCTAGACGCTCAGCTGGCAAATCCGAATCAGAGTTTTCTTGTAGTAGTAGTATAGGAATGGCCGGTTCTGGCGCACTTCAACTTTAAAACTGAAAATTCACTAAAATTCAACCAAAAAACACCCAAATTTCAATAAATAACACAAAAAACCGATTAAAATATCAATAAAAATCAACCCGCTTTTGCGTCACAATTTCCAGAGCAAAAAAGTCTACAAATCTGAAAACGCTAAAAATCCTTAAATATCGCAGAATTACAAGCAATTTTTTCATTTTTGAGTTAAATTAGAGGTGAATATAATGTAACGTATTATTCATTGCATATCATGTTTATATTTTTCATTTTCTTAGAAATGTAAGGTTCTGTACCTATTTTTCTGTGTTTGCAGTTTTTATCATAAAAGCTTTTGACTAGTTTTCCACATATGGGACAACAAATTTTAAATGTGTTTTCTTCATAATATTTACGTCTACAATCCTTGCAATTGTATTGACCAGGAGTAAATAATTCCTCGT
>JAAXYW010002275.1:0-16131 GCA_036851895.1 Orthonychiurus folsomi
AACCCGTCGCATTGGGTTTTGTGTGCAATTTGAGATGTTGGGTTGGGTTGGATACTTGGATAGCTGGATTGGATCGGGATTAGCGTGTATGCGCGAAAAACAAGTGATGCGGATGCGGGTATTGGAATAAGACATGCGAATTGGAGCACCATGCTCTCTGCCGTAGAACATTCCCCACCTTCTTCTCTTCTCAGCACGAGTCAGTCCACTTTCATCCTTGGGTCGTGTAGTGTATGTGTTACATATTGTTGTCATATTGCTCCAAATAGTTCACCACGGTTCCCAAATTTACAACACGTAACTAGTTCTCCAGTAGAATTTGTTAATCTGCGAAATTCTCTCGCGTCAGTTGTAAAAATAACACTTTGATTTAGAAACTTTTCGCGACGTGCGAGTTGGAAGGAGTTCTTGGTAAGAAGATTGGATTTTTGTGATTTGTAAAATGACTGTTTTTCTTGGATTAATGGATAGACGAGGCAACCATGCGGCAGGCTAGCATTTGGAATTTTAAAGTCCTTACTAACATTACATTTTGACGGGAAGACCTATCTGTGAAAATAAGTTGATTAGTGGATTGAGCATGGCAGCAGCGTTAACTTTTCGATTTCTGAACCTGCAAGTCCAACATTACTTGCCAGTTCTAGTATTTAGAATTATTTCTGAAAACTGAAATTAGTCAAGTGTAAGGCAGAGCCGAGCGGGTACGGGTAACGTATACTCCCGAAAATTACACTGCACTAGCTGCACGCTAACGAGTAACGAAAATTTTTTAAAAATAGAATTCTTGGCCTTCCTCATTTCATTTCATTACTGTGCTTCTCGACATTTCTTAAACATACAATATCAAGTCTGTGATAACTTCAAGTGGCTATGGATGCCTAGTTCTATTTCAGTTTAAGCACAACAAGCTAAGGATAGGATACTCTTTCCCAAGTGGGAGACAATTTCAAGCAAAAATAAATTAAAGATTTCTAACACAATAAAACGTCCGCATTCAGGAGAATTCAGGTGGGAACGTTAGTTTCGAATTTGTATAGTGCAATTGTGTTCTCGAAATAACACAATCTGTGTGTTGTGTGTAATCTTTGGTTTAAACTGGACTGATTCCATTGGAAAACCCGTGTTTCTGCATTTGCAATTAATTGCAACCCACATTCTAGGTGTATTATAAATTATAATAGACCTTTGCAGTTAGCATTTTACGGGGTCCCACTCTTTTATTCGTCTCTTGTACTCGAAGTTTAATAAAATTTGCAAAATTCAACTCTGAAGGTAAAGTCTAATTAGAAGGGTTAAAGGTCAAGGGGTTTTACTCCACGCACAATGACGTTACACGATTACGCAAGCACACACCCATTTGACTTAGAGTGAAATGTGTGAATGAATGTACACGCTTGCATGGACTGGTAACTTGCGAAAAACTCCAGTCAAAAGTCCATTCCTCTATTAACGTAAAATTAATGCAGGGGCTGACGCAGGGTTTTAAATGTGTGTCAGTAAAACATTTCCCCTCATACCATACCCTTTGCCCATTGAATCACGAGTTGGACCTGATGCAATTCTGTGGCTGAAGGAACTCATGGCCATGGCACTACTACCGCCGCTTCTTTACTTTAGCATGCTGCACGCCCTTTTGGCTTTTCCCGTGCTTGCCCAAGTCTACCACTTGTCTAATGTCTAGGTCGACCATTTCCATGTGGCATAACCCTATCTGCTAACGTCAACGCCACACGCACACGCCGGTTAACCAAAAGTTTAATTCCCTGTTACAAATCATAGTCCTTGCCTAGGAAAGTGAAATCAATTTACTAAAATATTAGGAAGTTTGTGATCATCCTACCATTATTGTGAAACTATCCAGTCAGTTTTGTAACCTTATTATTTTATTCTAACATAGGTTTCCTCCGGCGCTACCCGTGAAGTGACTAATTCTACTGTGTCAGCTACTACTTTAACTTGAAAAAATCGAAATGGGTGTTCCAAATGGTGATGCCGAGGTTGGAAAGAAAGTTTTTGTTCAGCGTTGCAGTCAATGCCATACTGTAGAAGCTGGAGGCAAGCATAAAACCGGACCCAATCTCCATGGTCTTATTGGGAGGAAAACAGGTCAAGCCTCTGGATTTGTCTACACAGATGCGAACAAAGCCAAAGGTAACATTTTAAGATCATATTGAGTTTAAAATATGAAAGTTCGAGTGTGTAATTTTATATCACTGCTACAGGGATTACGTGGGGCCGAGAGACATTATTTGAATATTTGGAAAATCCCAAGAAATACATCCCTGGTACGAAAATGGTATTTGCTGGTTTAAAGAAAGAGCAAGACCGAGCTAATCTCATCGCGTATTTAGAAGCATCTACAAAGTAGATAAGTAATAGTTCTGTTAATTAAAGTTAATCTTATGTTCACGCTTTCAAGTAGTGGAAAGTGTCGTAATGACGATTGCAGGACATGAAAGTATTGTGAAAAGAGAAACAGAGTTAAAATAAAGTTTGGAAACTCAAAACAGAGCTCAGACAAAAGCTTAAGTGATAAAGTTCAATTTAGTCAACAATTATTATTCAGCAAAATAATTCGTAGATAATTACAGAGTAGTAACTGCTGGTTCCAGTACTGTGTTCAAATTACTGAGTGTTAACAAAGTAAATACACCAAAATAAAAGGTGGAACAAATGTGCGCGTCCTAATAATTCGCATTATTTACAAAATATGGGATTTGTGATTTTAGAACTATTAACTATACTATATGTGCTTCGTCATAATTTTAATTTTAATATTAACGGAAGCCAACTGTTCCACTAAATATTTCAAAACATAAGGAACTTCTATAACATCTAATGCTATCCTCGGACTTGCAATGGCAACATTTGGGTTTGGGGATTTCCGGCAGGAAAGAACCTGATTGGATACTAGGGATTTTAACTATTGGGGAGAGTATTGAGCCGCATTCGATGCATACGTGGGATGTCGTCCTATCTGATCCATAAAACAAGCGATCTTGAAGGAGAAATGAAGCCCCATGAGAAAGTAAACAGTCTTTCTCCATTTCTCCGAATCGAACACCACCACCTCTTCTTCTGCCTTTGTTGGGTTGATGGGTGACTGGGTCTAAGGGTCCACTTGAGCGAACTTGCCATTTCTCAGAAACCATGTGACGCAGTCTTTGATAATGTACGATTCCAAAAAATATATCGGCAGTCAATTCTCGCCCATCTGTGCCACTGTACATCCGTTCCGTTCCGTAATAGTTGTATCCGCCTGCATAAACCAAAATGGTTTAAATATCTTAAATGTGTCAAAGGCTTGAAAAATTCGGGTTCAGACCTTTCTTTAAAAGTTCAGCAAAATATTTAATAGCCGAATCTTCTTCCGAAAATTTAAATGGTGAAGCGTCGTGGACAAGTCCGTGCAGAGCACCCGCCTTCCCGGCCATTAATTCAATCATCATAGCTAATTGATGTAAAAAAATTAAATGCAAGTTGTAAAAATTTGCTTCTCTGCATCTTGCCCAAATTAGCATTATGTTAGATTAATTATAGACTTACCAATAGTCATCCGGGAAGGAAACCCGTGAGGGTTGAAAACAATGTCTGGAATTAAGCCAGATTCTGTAAACGGTAAATCTTCGCAAGGCCACATATAACTGCAAATTCCCTTCTGCCCAGCTCGACTGGCAAATTTATCTCCCATTCTAGGATTTTTCTAAAATAAAATTAAACACAATTAGAATATAATATGAAGGAATAAATTGCGTCAGATTACATTTAGTTTTAAAACTTACAGGGACCCTTATGGTAATCACGGCACTAGACTTATCTAAAGTACCCAAATCATTGCTTTTTAATTTCACGCTGTCAACGTAGACCCTCTCCATGCCTAGGAACTTCTTGACAACGAACTTTCCCTCCTCCGTGTTGAAGAAACTATTCATGAGTTGTATCCATTTGTAATCAAATACATACATACATAATTACAAAGTAGAAGTTAAGTTCTCTCACCTATAGTATGGGTCTCCTTTTTCCAAATAAATCCCAATATGTGGTAGTCCATCAGGGCCGAGTTTTTCGTCCAATTTAGGATCTTTCGGATCTCGCATGAAAGTACTCTAATAAAATGTTAATCGTGAATTAAAACTAGCAAAATTGTTTTGGAAATAGAATATTACCTGCGTCGCTGTGTTCTGCAAAATATACTTCAGGTCAAAATGTTCTGACTTATAAATGCAGCCATGACCAAACCCGCGTTCAAAGGCAGACTTGCTTATAATCATTGCATCTTCCATGTCGTAACCCTTGGGGGAAAACAGTACCGAATCCATTACAATTTTGCTTCAGGGAACAATAAAAAGTGTAGTGAGGTTTTCTGTACATACCGTGTATGAAATAACTGCTACGATCGCATTAGTTCCCATTGGGTAATCGTCTAATTTCAAATAATCGTAATGCACAGGTCGAAAGAACGGTGTGCCAGGAAAGTAGAGACGGTAGAGTTTATTTTCTGCAAATCGGTGATATGTCATATACGGTGTCCCCATAGTTTGCTTTCCCATTTGGCATTGGTACATGTTGCGCGGACTTTGATTGCAATCTGGCATTGGTATCAAGGATGCTAAATGGCTCATAAATGCCCTTTCATTGATCTCTTGATGTGTAGTTAACTATTTCAGAGTAATGAAATATTAAATTACAGCAAGGTATTTCTTTCATTCTCGTCCAGATATAAAACAAGTTTACCCCTTTATAGGCTTCATTTGGAACAACGCAAATGTTAAGATAAAGTTGTTCGAATGGCCCAATGAATTCGACCGTATTCGTTTGCAGATTTATGACAGGTCTCATCATGCGAGCCAGCGTTGTGAATAGGAAAATCCCCGGATATTGGCCTTTTACTTTCTTTGGAACCAAAGCGATTTCAGTATACTTCGGCACCTGGGTTTCCAATATAATTAATTAGATCGGAAAGATCCCCTGACAGAACCAAACCTACAATTAATCTTGTTAGTACCTTCTCTCCTTTAATTTTTAGTATTCGGAGTTGACCGACGAGACTATCGGCGTGTGATTCTTCAACAAAACCCAAAACTGTCCCATCCTTTATAACTTTGTAGCACTTGCCAATTTGGAAAGGTAAATCTTTGCGCTGACTGATGGGAATCATGCCTAGCTCGATTAGAATTGGAAGGATTTGAGAATCATCCTGGCTTTCAGTAACAACTTTACAGAAAGCGCTTAAGTGATTGAGTAGGCCACAAGGAGATCCATCAGGGGTATGTACAGGACAAATAAATCCCCAAGCATCAGGCTGGAGTTGCCTAGCATCAGTCGTTCGAAGCTCTTGAAAAAAGGCACCACGGTGAACGGATCGAAAATGAGCTAAATAACGCAGCCGATTCAAATTCTCCACAATGATAGTTAAACCTAAGGATAAAACCATTGAATTAAAATAATATTAAGTTCAAATTCTCAAAAAAGAAATGCGCTAACCAGTAGTTTGTGGAAGACCAAGTCCTGTGTTGGCTGGAACATTTCCGGTTGCCAAAAATGCTTCAAAAGTCCGATCCAACATGAAAGTTGAGGAAACAATGTGTGCCACATCAGCTGCACATTTGAAAATAATTAAAGCCATTCTTTTGCGTCTGATATCAAACGCAAATAATTTTACCAAGCTAACCTGGCTTAATCAGATCGCCTGTGCTTGTAGTCGATCTTACTTTCCTCAGTATAGCATACTGTATGGTTTGTAGCCAACCAAACAATTTATCTTTCAACACTTGCTGGTAGAGATGACCTCCAAGAAGGATTTCTTGAAGCATGACATGGTCCGGACTTTCAGCCGTACACTTTTCCTGAACGCCACTGTAAAGCTTTTGAATGAGAAAAACGAGTATGTGGAATTTCTCCATTGGAGTCTGGCACTGAATGCAAATTCCGCGTCTGAAATCAGTCAATTGATATTTAAGAAACAGATACACTCCTTCCTGTACTCTCATCTTTTGTATATTACTGGATTAAATATTCGCAACACTCTCCATCAGTCGCCCATTCTCCAATCACCCTTTGAATCCTGCTCTTAAATTTGTCCCCAATATAAGCCTTCGCCTGGGCGTGAGTATGGATCCGCTCCCGATGCAAATCTCTCAGCATATCAGTCAAACAACTGCCCAGAAAAGAATAGTGTGTTTAAGCTAGACTCAAGTATGTCCTCTAAAAAAGCCAGACTTGGATTATACCTTTTTAAAAACAAGTCGTCCTCAAATCCTGCAGTGCACTCTTTGTAAATAAATTCATCTGTAACATCAACTAATGCCTTCAGCATCATCATAATGGGAACGAAGAACAATTCTCTCCCTACGTTAAACATGAGCTTGGCACTGCCATCATTCAGATAATGAAGGACGTTATTCTATTAGAAAAAAATTAAGTTTCGCCATATTCTTATTTAAAAATTTATAATTTACATTAATAACAAACTAACCAGTGCTGTTCGGTCTTCTTTAACGCATCGCATAAGGATCCCCTTGTCCGTGAAGCCTACTCCCCTTTTTTCCCAAGCAGATCGACATAAATAAATAGGATAGTTAGCTCGAGTCATTAACAGCATCCGAATAAGTTTCTCATGTCCTTTCACAATAAAATAGCCACCAAACTCTGTCTCGTGTTCTCCTCTTTTCACTAGGGCCGGTGGTTGCAATCTACTCAAATTACAGAGCTTAGACTGAAAATGGACCGGAAAGAAAAGTTCATCAAATATCAATCAAATTTTGCACGATAATTTATACAACTCAACATTGTCAATTTCAATTCAGGAAACTTATTTCTTTTTACCTTGACCATCATTGGCATTGCACCTAAACACTTTTCAATCGAAGGCTGTTGAACCCCGTTCATCCACCATTGAAATGTAACAAATAAATTGCCCGTATAAGTTGTATAACGTTGTCGGCATTCGGTGGGGTACACTTTTTGGTCTTTTGACCCAATTGTTCCTGTCGAGATAGTGGGAGAGCAAAATCTCCCATCCTGAAAAAAAATAGTTTTTTTAAGACTGACTACTAACGCGCCAGCCTTGTCACTATTCTACCAGTTCTTTGAAATTTACAAAACTGACTAAAATCCAAACTTACTCCAATACGAATGGTGACTCGATCACTGGTAGGTAGCTCAAACTTAATGGACGGAATGTCTCTAATCGATTTTGTAAGCCCCTCATCAATTACCCAGTCAAATGACCTCACATGCGGTGCTCCAAAATCCTCCAATGACTAAAAATAATTTATTTATGAGATTCAAAGTAAAAACAGAATAATAATTGTACTGGGTGTAAATTTCTTACCGGAACTGCTTCCTTTGGAACGCAGCCGTAGCTTTTCTTCAAATTTCCTAATGTTGGCGCATTGGGCAAAAATTCCCATAAATTATGGTCTGGTTTAAAGGTAGTATTTTTGGACAAATTTACAGAGTTGAAATGTCCGCCGAGTGGGGGTACTCGGAAATCCATTGGAAAAATGTTTTTATTTTTCTGCAATGTATTCTAGCAAGAAAACCTCACACGTAAACTTATACAAAACAACTTCGAGCCGATACATGTTACAACACATGGCATTTCATACAGCTCTTAAAATTGCCACCCGGCACGGCACTTCCAACATAAAAATCAATGATCTCGTGCCCGCCGAGTGAATCTATGACTCGTACAATCTAATCGCAATCGCATTATTAAAGTCTGTATAACAGCGTCTCTAATCTTTATAATGAAACCTCCATAAAAGGAATTAAAATTGAATTGCAAGCTGGTATTATAATTTTCTCCATTCTCTGAAACCAAACTATTCCCAGCTCCAGCGAGAGTATTTTGCATGCTTTGAATCGAGTGGAAACGCATTCGGTCCCTTTATTTGAGATTTGATGAGGACAATAAAATAAATTGCCAATTTTATTATCATGCTAGTGTGGTAATTCGTAATTGTTATCAATGTTGGGCGCTTCCACATTTAAGCGAGTACTACACTACTTACTACTTACTGGTCTGGCATTCTAGTCCTCTTTATTTCGAATTTCTTTGTGTGCATTGTATGTGCGTACAGAGAAGATAATTGAAATTCGGGATCAAGCATCTAATCTTCAAATTGTTAACTTTCCTACACTATGCCAGTAGTAGTATATTGTGATCGCCAATAATACTGTGCCTGGAGTTCTACAAAAGCGAATCCAACAGCTCCTCCTGAATCTCTTCCTTGGTCAAACCAAGCATCGAAATAAAGTCTATTCTAAATCAGAGCTGACTTCTATTTTTAATGTGTGAAATGGAATTAAATACACGGGAGTTGAAAGCTACGAGGTATAATATTTGCATTAAATTTATTTTATTATGAATACTCCACGCGGTTTGGATTTGCAACTATGTACACTACACGTAGACAGTATGACAAATTTAATATAAGCGCTTTGTTCTATAACGTGGAAACCTAACAAAGTGTCCCCTGAGTACATCCCCTTCTTAATTTAGCACATCGAAAACCATATACTTTAACATTAAGAATTTATATACAATTTCTGAAGTGTTACCTCTACCAAAATACATTACGGCATTGAGGTCGCTCAATTGGATAATATAGTACATTATGTTTCTTGAAACATTGCGCACTGTCGCTGCAAGTGCAAATTGTTTAATTTTAAAAGTTAGATTAATTATAATTAGTCGTAAATCAATAACTCTGATCAATCGGATGTCACTCAAGCCCAATGATTTGTTCGGATGTGGGATTTTCTAGACCAATGTTGGATCCATTTGAACCAGTTGTTGTAGGGATCCCCAATTGTCCAGCCATTCCTCCACTTTTCGTGACCATACACGATCGTGCTACACTCTCAAATAACTTCTCCACTTCAGGTGCGCAATGAACAAATTCGTGGGTCCAAAATTTGTATGCACCGTTTTTAATCAGTTCGATGAATGTAACCAAAAGACCCCAAGGATGTGGCCTATTAACGACGAGCCTCTCTAGCAATGCTCTTGTTATTTGCTCCTGCAAACAAAAATCCAAAATATTAAGCTCTCACACTTATTAATTTCCGAAACTACGTGTCCGATTTTCAAAATAAGATCTCAGAATCCCAGTATCAACAAAATTACATTTTGCGGGTTCAGAATGAAGCAACGATATGTTTAATCATCATTGACAAGTACGTTTTGAAAAATTGGCACTAAACCAATTCAGAATAAAATAATGGAATATTACTCACCTGAACAACTTCAGTGTTTGACTGGCCGAACAGATATAAAATTACAAGACTGAAGTAATGTGTGTGACTCGATGGGAAACGCAGTTGATTTCCAAGTGAATTTAAGAACAGGTATCGACCCTCCGTGTCCAAGTCCACAGCTAGATTCTGGAATATGTCCATGTGGGACGTATGTGCGACTGTGGACATGTTAGGTGACTGTCCTCTTGCCCGAATTACTGATATATGCTGGCATCCAACATACAGGACGAGAGCATTCAGCAAAGGAATGTTGTATCTAGTTCCCGGCTCATTGATAACCTAAAATGTTAAATAATTTACAAGATTCATTAGCGCGGAGAAACGGTAGTGTACTATTATTAGGGTGCTTGAATTATAACTGTCTCAGAGAATAGTTTTTCTTCAAAACTCAGAGTAGGTAAGAAATAAACAGTATAGCAAACCAGAAAATGCGTAAGCACCGTAATGTTGAATTAAGTAATTATGCTTTTTGACTTGCCTGTAGATTGGTTCTCAGCTCAGAGAGAAACGTAACCGGAGCACGGGTTTTTAAATACGAATCGAGATCCTTTCTGAAGTTTGCAGGAGTGATTAATCCTCCAACGTTGCTTAATATCCTCGGAGGCATAGCTGTGTCCGCCAGCATTTCGAACTTCAGGTTCGCGGTAAATGGGTCTGGCAATCTCATGTTTCTTGGAAAAGCTGACAGGACAAGATTTCTCATTTGAATGCAGTTTGGTGGTATTGCATCCAAGAAATGGTAACAATAATCGCATAGAAAATCGGGAAAATCGTGCAAGATGACAAGTAACACTCGCAGGGTTCCTCTGTACAAAGTTTGTACAGCTTTGATCAAATCGGCATTACGTAGAAAAGGCGTCAAGAATTTAAACAGATCTAAGAGCAACTGGCAATACATTGCCCAACACTTCTGGTCTGAAGCGAGTGCCAACATTCTCGAAATGTATGCTCTGCTTCCTATTATTTCTAGCCAGGCATAGGCAAATCCTGGGACTTTGCTCGGACACAAGATGTGAAGAGTATTGCTGAACCCCGTCAAAATCTGTTCAAAACAATATATTTTAGTCAGCGAAAATTAACAAATAGATCTCAGGATCCCATACTCTATGTAAACTTTTTGGATTCAGGTTGAAGCATCAACATGTACAATATACCATAATTGACAAAGCATGCTGGTACAAAACGTCAATACATTCTTTACATCCTCCAAAGTGTTCTGTAATGAGGTCGCGAGTATAAACTTACTTGCATAGATATTGTTTCAAACACAGGGTCACTGTTATTCAGGTCGTAGAATAACATTATGAAAAGACGGTGAAAAGGTAGTTGCTGAAATTCCGTTTTCTGTGTCTCATGATCTTGAATTAACAACCCTGCGACAATTCCCAAGAACTTGTTAAGTAAATTGATCTTTGGTGTCGTACTGACAGAATCCCCAATGTGCCGTACTAGTAAAGATACTAATCGGACTAAAGCATCTGTAGATTGGTAGACTTTTCCTCGCACAGCTGCTAAACTCCCGTTCTGCAAAAATAAAAAGAAAGTAAGGAAACCGCAGTTATCGTAGTATTCTCATAACTGAAAGCACGTGGCTGTCCTAAACTTCAATCCGATTTATACCTGGAGTCCTTGATAAACTTGATTCACACAGCACTGCACAGAAATTCTAAAAAAGCGTGTGATGACGTCATCAGACTTCAAAATTCCTGACGCATTCAAATCATGGATGAATGAACCGAACGCTTTACTCGAGTCTTTTGGTGTTCCTTGGGTTAAGTACAACCGAATCCATTCACGAAGAAGCAATTCAGCTTTCTCGGCCAAACCTAGGAAGTGTAACAACTGATTGTCACGCGAAATATATAATGTGCATATTTAAAGAAACTATTCACATTTCACACGATCAGTCAAGCAAAAATAGGGGGAAAACAACATTCAAAATTTAGTAATTGTCTCAGGAATGAATTTCTCTTCACGATTAACCCAGAAACACTAGTCTGAGCAGCATTTGCAATAGACAGGCACACACGAGATTAAGAATGTTCAAAATAAATAGAAATTAAAACGGCATTACACCTGAAGATTCTAAAGGGGAATTACCCGAAGGATCGTCAAATTCTCTCGATTGAGTCATGCCTGTATGAAGATGACTAGTTGATCCACCTGGAGCTCGATCTACTACGAAGCTCGGAGTGTTTTCGTGTGTACTTCTTAAAACATCAACTAGTTGCACAAGCCCTTCAGGATGTTGACGATTAATTGCGGTACAACGTGCCAACATATCCACCTAAGTTGGAAAAAAGGAATTACTCATGGACTCGGTAGTTAAACCTACTTAAAAGATTAATAAAAGTAATTGTTATTAATCAATTAGTAAGCTTACAGTTTGGTATAGATCTGTCTCGTTCACACCAGCTTGAAACCTCTCGTCGACCAAGTACATTTGTACAAGTTGTATTGCAAAATTCATCGCCACTATATTGTTTCCTTTCTCCATTGCATTCGCCAAATAAGCGTCAAACTGAAGCATGTTAACCAAACTGGCACGAATAAGTGTGTCTACTGCCTCCACATTGTACTTGACATCCGTCCTTGTTTCGATAAGTGTTCTGCAAAAATCCAATTAAAATAATTTAAAATTCTGAGGAAACTTAGTAACCCGAGCTGACATCAATCCACATTTTCTCAGTCGAGGGATTTGATATCAAGCATTCATAAAAATGAAGATCAAAATCTCACACAAAATCATCATTGAATGAGCTTCAGAGCACTAGGTTAACTAACGTTAAAAACAACTTACTTTGTAACTTGACGGTTGACCCAAATTGGCCCGTAAGCTCTTGTATCTTGCAGGGCTTTAAGCACCATTAAATGTGCATCTCGAAATCTAATAATCTCTGGGTCACTTGGGAACTTTGACAAGCCCTCTAGGAGGCCTTCAACTGCTTTTTGTAGAAGGCTGATCGCAGCCACAACACTTCGAGATGATTTTGCAAGAATTATGACATCACTAAGGGCTCGAACTCCAGCGCTCTAAAATTGCGTAAAACAATTGTTAATGTTAGGAGCACGAAATAACCGAAACAATGAAGTTTCAGGGAAGTTTGTAGTTGTTTAATCATTGCCTCAGGATAAATTTATCGACATTATATATTTAGAAACTCTAGTCTGAGCATCATGGGCATTTAAGAACTCAAGAGTATAACATAAAAATGTTTATATGCACTTCATAACACTCACCAGCTGAGATGATGCTGGCGAATGTGACATAGCAAGCCCCTGCATATAGTTATCCATTTCGTTTATCAATTTCTCATAAATTGCAAGTAAATCCTCAGAAGTTCCAGGACCAGTTACGACCGGTGTTGGTGCCCCACTCGGTAAAGATGGTGTAGATGCTACGGAACTGCTTGGCAAGTTTGGTAAGGTAATATCGAATCTGTTCTGGCTTGGCAACTTTTGGCTTAAAAAAGGAACTTCCCCCTCGGTAGGAGCTATAAATCCTGGAATATTTCTTGAGAAGTCTTCATAAACAGCTAGCTGTTGAGTCAAAGCTCCAGTCTACATTAACATAAATGTTAGCCCGTTGAGATGTCATTGAAATTACACAAGAATCAGCAATTCCTAATGCAATTTTACCGATTTAATTCGAATTGGATCTGGGATTCGATCGATTTGGTAAGCCATCATGACTGGATCACAATATCTTCTGCCTTCAATTTTTGCCTGCTTCCTGGCCTCGTACTCAGTAGCCAGCCGTTTGTCGATTTCAACTAGTGCTTTTTCCACTGCAGTTTTTTGAATAAACACGCAAACTATTTCCATGTTCTCTTGCGCAATCTGCGCTGCAGCTGCATCCACCATTTCTTTGATCTGTGGAAAGGCCATAAGATTGTTGAATATTTTATGTAATGGGTGTATTATTTCAACTTTGATCTTCTATGCACACTTAAGCTGTTGAATGCATATTTACATACCTGCTGATTCGCGGAAGCTCCTCGAATTGCTCCCATAAAAGCTGCCTTAAGGTTTCCGCTGATTGCAATAAATATGTGGTCCCTTGAAGTAATCATCGCCATTCCTGCAGTTAAATACCTCATCATGTGATGAGCTCCAATTCGCATCCGGCTATCTTCCGGGTCCAATGCAAAGTCCTTTTTTATAATTGATTCGCAAGCATTCACTGTATACTTAATGGAACGGTCCACCACTGGAATCAGAAGGTCTTGAACTGATTTTTCTACAGCGGTCCGCACATATTGTTTAAGAGTAGGATGGGCTAGGAATAGTGGTAATGTTGGGTTTACGGCACAGTGCGTAAGTAATGCTGCAGGATTGGCGGTATCAACATCTTGGAAGGCAAATCTCGGATCTTGTGCTACCACTACATCATTAATAAATATTATCAAATAAAAATTGAATTGATTTGCCCGGAAAAAACTTCGCGGGGCAGATATCAAATGCAATTGTAAATTGGTGAACTGTACATACTTGTTTGCAACGTGGACGATGACAGTCCTCCAATCACTGGGCCACCAATAGAAGGTTGCATCTGACCGAAACTAGTACTAGGTACAGTGGCAATTGCTGACGACGGTCTTGGTGGGATATTTGTCCCAGCAAAGTCCTCCACAGGCTGAGGTGTTGGCCCAGATGATAAAGATTGCTGTGGTGTGGGGACATCTTGCCCAGATCCTTGTGGTCTTCCAATAGCTTGTTGCGGCTTTGAGGGAAACAATTTTAAATATTAACGAAATCCGTTCACCTTCCTGGCCTAACGAATAAAACCGTCTGATTTAAAAAATATTGTAAATCTGTACCTGAGAAGCTGTTGGATCAGGGACCTGCGCTTGAGCAGACTTCTGTGGCAAAAGTTGTTGTTTGTCAAAAGCCTGAACAGGTTGTGTCCCCGGTGGATACGACAGTTGCGGCACCCATATTTTAAACTTCTCTTCGTCCTTCAATATGTCAGAGGGCTTGATTTCCCCAATTTCAACATTGAGAGATTTGCATAAAACTTCTATCTCAAACTTCAGGTTAAGTTTCATTTCCGGCTCTTTGTGGAGCTCTGAGAGAACATTTAGAATTCCCAATGTGTAAGGGCACGGCGGCTTGAAAACTTCTGACCGACCACAGCTCTCCATTATCTTCGCTGCAAAAGGTACGACATAAAGTAGGTCCTGAAGACCTCGCCGACAAGCTTCAACAATTAGACTTTTGATATCTAGATCGTCTAGTAAAATTGGGGTATTCTTCATTAGAGTGATCATTCCGAGCCAGTGACCAAGATTCTTCAGTAGTGCGCGATCTGAAAAATTCCCAGCTGATTTGTCGGATCTAAGCAAAATTCGAATGTTCCTGTGGGTTTCTTTCAGAACCGCAGTATTCAGTTCTTGTTGCTTCAAAGTATCCAGCAAATTCGAATAAAGTGGATGGAAGTTCAATTCAATGCTTGCCCGCTTCATTACAAGGTACTGCGCAACCCATGACCAATAATTTGTACCAATTACTTCCTTGAATTCCTTTGACTTGTCAACAAGATTCATTTGGTTTAAATTGTTGAAAATGAATGCAGTTTTGTCCTGAATGCCCTCCGGCGGCAACGATATCTTGTCTGCTTTCTCAGATGCATTCAGTAGTGTAGAAATATTAGTCGCATTGGCAATTGATGGTCGTCCAGTAATGGATGGACCAGAAGTAATTGGAGTCGTCCTTGCAATAGCACTCGCGCTCACGCTCCCAGGTGGTTTTCCTTGGCCAGGGGCTGATGATGCATTGGGAGCTTGAGAAGTTGACATTGTTGAAACACCAGAACCAGAGCTCGTATTACCAGAACTTGCAATAGTGGCTGGAAGTGGTAAGACTCCTGCCCGCCTTTGAGGCGGTTCAGCGTTTCTTGCGCCATAATCAATGTACTCAATAAGATGGGTAGGGAATTCCTGATAGTGTGGAATGGTGGACAAATGCTGACAATATTGTGGATATTCCTTTAACTTTGCTCGAAATCTGTCCAGGGCAGCAAGTCCAAAATAATACATTTTTGATCCCGGGGCTTTTTTGAGAGCGTCAACAACAAATCTCAAAGCTACACCAAGTTGAAGATATGTCGTTACCAAACCGTGTTCAATAATTCCACCGAAAAGTTGGGCTGTTGTGTGCAGTTCCTTCTCAGGATACTGAGGAAAGAACTTGTACTCCTCAAAGAGATTTCTTAGCATACAAATAAATACTTCTTTTTCTCTTCGAATAGACGAGTCTTGAAATCTTTTTAGTAGTTCAAGTACTTCATCAATGGACATTGACGGATCCTACAAGGATATGAAAACACCAAAAATTAATGTCAGCCTACTTTCTTCAAATTCAAAGCAATTGTTTCCTAATTTGTGTTAATTATCTCAGCGAGTAATTATCTTCATATCTCAGGCCAATTTAGGCAAGATATCAGAAACTCTAGTCTAAACCATCATTGAAAATTAATATGTTCAGTCCATACATGGTAATGCTAGTCTTAATAGAGTAGATAACGGTAGCGTAGCGCACAACTGATTTTGTTGACAACTGATTCTAAATAGCCTGTACAAGACAGCAAATGCCTTTGTGTCACAATATGTACACAATTGGTTGTTATGGCGCCTTCAGTCCTAATCTGAATCTGAAGAGCTCGGCAGTCGTGTAATATGTGTAACACTCGAGCACTACGGGGCTATGTTTATAAAATCTTTTTGCGCATATTGAGCTATTGACCACAATCAAATCAGTTGCACACACATAAACTAGTGTTGTTAAATATATCGCTTACCGGTGGTTTGCTGTATATTCTATGGAAGTAACTATTTGCCTCATCCTCCGCCTCCTTGGAAATTTCAC
>JAAXYW010002276.1:0-16127 GCA_036851895.1 Orthonychiurus folsomi
AGGTCCTCCTGCGATCTCCGCTTTCGCTTCTGTAGTTAAGGAAAGAAGAAGAATGGAAATTACATCGGGAAGGAGAAACTCTGTCAAAATATTTTCTTAAGTAAGGACAAATTTATTTTCCGAGGGAAGTGCTGGTTTGACTAATAAAATAAACGCATGTGATTATTACAGCACACGAAATACACATCATATGCAAATGACGGGTTCATTCCAAGAATGGAGTGGAATTTTTGCCTAAACCTAAATTCACGCTTCATCAATGGAATCAAATTGCAGCTTTTTTTTATATATTGAAATTTTCCGTTTTTTTAAAATTTTATATAGCTAATTAGTCCACAAATCGCTCATCTCCTGTGCATATAGAAGTGGTCCGAAAACAAAGTTAGCAAACCACTCCGCCCTTTGAAGTGGTATTTGTCCGCAATCACTCAGTCGAAAAAGATGAAGTAATTGAAAAAAGTTAAACCAGCCATTTGCACGTGCAAAACTAGTCTACACTTTACACAGTAGTGGTGGAACAGTGGTTAAATTTGAATTTTCCGCCAACACCACATGCATTGCATCGCATCGCACGGCATGGCTTACAACGTTAACAGTAACGTGAGTCAAAGACTGACTCCCCGGGGCTGGCCTTTGGCCCCCCTCTGTTGCAGCACATGAATTATTTATAATTTCCCGCAACAGCTTTCGGCGGAGGCCGCATGTTGGTTCGGGTTGTCTTAATTATTGAAGCACAAGATCAAAGGCAACTGATTCCGTGCGAGTCTGGCGGGGCGCGGATGGAGTGGGGGTGTGTGGCCAAGAATAATAAACTCTATTAAAAACCATATGCAGTTTACGCACTTTCCTCGGTGGGGATCAAAGCAGAGTGTGGCTTACCAACAACTCGGAGAGTCAGGAAGATACTTGATGGCGGATGCGTGGAAACTTGGCATTCGTATTGGCCTAGAAAATACAGAAAGTGGTTTTATTTGAGCAAAGGCAAGACATGATTCATTGAATAATTCAGGTAGAGGTAATGTCACAGATCATGATGAAAATGGCTGCATCTTGAAAGAGGTATGAAATCAAATCATCCAATTCCAATTATTGAGGAAATAAATCCAGTATTTTGTCGTTTCGTGCCAGTATTTGCAAATCTTTTTACTGTTGGGTTTGGAAAATCAAAAATTTTTAAAGGCGTTTCCCCGTATAATCAATGCACAAATTTGAATTTACCCTAAAAAAAACCTGAGTATACGGCGTCTTTTTACAATTATAATTAAAAACTATATAAAAATCTCAAAAAGATTACACCATATATCAAATTTTATTTTGTGCAATGCTAATAATAAATTGGAATTCCATCTCACCTTCATCCCTTTGTTGGACGTATCGGATTTTCAAAGTCCAGTCCTGCTTCAAAGAAAAACAAACACAAAAAACGGTTCGATTACAAAACGGGATTCCGCATTTATAAAAAAAACTCCTTGGCATCAGTTTAGGCGTACAAAGCGCGTATGGTGAACCTCCCTTCCTGCCAGCCACCCTCACTCACCGAGGCGGGTTCCTGGATTGCGAAAAAAACGCAACAGCAGCAGACAATGAATGATTGTCTCGGGGAGCTTGACATTTTCTCTCCCATCCCAACACCAGCAAGATTAATGGATCCTCATCACTTAATCCTATGAATCCTCAATCTTTCATTTTCTAACACTTCATTTCCAAAATGAGGGAGGCGCTTTTCCCCGCCCATTGAGTGGATCCCGCTTTTAATGGGTTTGGGGACCGCTTTTCCTGGCGCAGACGGCATTAAATACTCAGCTCAGTTAATACACGACTATATACGCCGCCCTGCTTAAGAATAAGCACGCACCCCTTAATCACTTTCAGACAGTCAGTCCCTTTTATTAATCAAGATATGAGTAATCCTAGCGTACGCGAACATACACAACTGCAGATATTAGGTGGTGTCCTGGAATTGCTTTATTAGTGCGGTTTTACTTTATGGGTACATATGCCATAGAGAATGGACGAAATAAATAAAACTAGCTGCTTTGCGCTCATTCGTCTAAACAAGTATTCCTGCTGCCAGCACTGCCTAATCTCACGTACCAAATTGCACCTGATAGGTTAATTGGATAAAACCTAACACCAATCAGCTGTTGTGTACGGGTGGACGATCACACTTCATTCATTTCTTTAATAATACCGTACAATTAGCGCCAAAAATCAATTTACCATCCAATCACACATTAGAACCATGCAAAAAAAAACTCTGGTGTCATGAAATACACCTTCTAACCAAAAAAATCTGCAAGAATTTCTTTATACCCGTCAAATACTTTCGGAATTTTCCTCAATTTAGATTTGAATTGCTGAAAAATCCATCCCTGTACGCCGTACATTACATAGCATAACACGAGGTCATGGGCATTAGCCCCTTTAATTGTAATGTGGATCCCATGTCAATTTGTGTGGATTTCCCCTGCAGTTAATGTTAAAGCCATTCCGTCTTGATCGGATTAGGCCAGAAAATAATCCAATCCCAAACTGGGTCACTTACATCCGTCCGTTACAGCACGACAGCACAGCCTCACGACGACGCTAATATGCTAAACCCATCCCACCCAGGTACATTACATTACATTACTTTACATCACACACACATAAACCCCGTCCGACAAAAAGTTCAGCCGGCGCGGCCGTGCCGGAGACAAGCGTCGTCGACATCGTCGTCGTCAATAAAGATGCCGCGGACGTCGCGTCATTGCCGTTGGTTCTAATTCACTGATTTTGAATGCGTTTGGATGAATGGGGTTAAGGAAAAGGAGTTACGTCCGTTAAGACTCCCAAGTTTCTGCCAAGAAAAGACGAGGGACGGGTAATTCCTCCTTTCGCAAATTCAGAGTGAAGTTTCGCCCATGCCAGCTTAGCTTAGCGCTTCCCCCCGTAAGGTAAGGGATAATTGGAAAGGGATTGAGGATTTTGGCAAAAAATCAAAACTTTGTTAATTAGCGGGAAGTGGAATTTCGGGGGAGACTGGGCGGCGAATTAGAATGGATTTGGTTGGATTGAGGTTCAAAAAGGGATTTCCTCCGCGCCATAGCATAGCGCGGGACATTTTGAAAAAGCGCGTCTAAATGTCTAAAGGCTAAGTGAAAGGGGTTCCTAATGACCCGATTCGAGTTCGACGGCGGGAAATGGAGGGGTTTGGAAGGGAAATCAAATATGTATGCAAATACTACTCGGGGTGGCAGTAGTCAATCCAGAGGCCATTACCATAACCCGTCCAGTTCATCCCGCTGGGTTATTTAGCTTATGGGAAGGGGAAAGGATGTGTATATTTGAGATGCAATTTATACAGGGGGATGGGATTCTTAACATGGGTTTATAAAAATTTCAAAGGGGGCTTAAGCTGTGTGTGGGCTGGAGCCGTGTATGAGTGCTTTCTCTTTTCTCCGGGAACGGAGAAAGTGATGTGGTGATAAGGCGACGAATTGTATGTGCGAGCCGAGGCGTTGCATTGCATTGGCGGGAGGGGATTTTATTTACTTTTAAGTACATAGGAGCTGTTAGCCTTCACACCTACGCAGCCAATTGCATTAGCAAATTGAACTCAGCAACTTCTGAGAATTGGAACAAATTAAAGCTTAAAGCTGGCATTACTCAATTCAATTTGACGTGGTGCATGGGATCAACTTCCATGACAACCATGACTTTAGCATATATCGGTAACGGTAGAAAGATATGATCATGCATCTATTTAAGGTTGGGTTATAATTCCTTTCTTGATAACCTTATCATTGTGGACCGGATTTTCAAAAAAAGACACGAGTACATTTTCTATAATTTCTAGCAATATTGTTGTAACCATTGTTAATTTGAATTAGCCGATGTCCTGATTCAACAAGGATTGGATTTTTTATTTGAACGGGAGACATTTTAAAGAGAAACTTGTTTCTCCACATGTAGTCCCATAAACTCCCCTGTTAATATTCAATTCTTTGCCTTCTGAATCAATTGGTCTCTCTACCGTGTAGTTGCACTAATAGTTTTGAAAATTTCCTAACATTTATTATATATTTCTTCAGACCGCACGGTACAAATTTGATAGGGTTTTACTTGATTTCACTCTACATGAATTTACATTCTCACAAAAAAGTGGTAACAAACTCAAATTGTAAAGACGCATATGTTTTCCTATAACTGTGACGCTCCTATTTCCGTTCAACCTGTCCATCAACCTACATGAAAACCCCCAATCCTTGACAAATTCTTCAAATCACAATTCGAGAAAAAAAATTCGCCCACACATAAATTTCCTGGATTGATAGATTTTTGTCGTTATTATTCAAATCCACGCCTCCATCCCTTCAGAAACCCAACACTTATCCACCTGGACAGATCCATGTATCATTGTATGCATCACAAAATAAGTACATTAGATTACATTCCACATCTCCGCCTCAGCAAAACCAGGGTCCTCTATTTCCCCGGCCATGCACTCACTCCAGCAAGCAATCATGTACCTGGCTTCCGTCCAGGTTCGCAAAACACTTTCTATATTTCCAAATAAGGTTGAAAGAGGAAGTATTTCATTGGATCCCCAGCACTTCACACCTCCACATTCCAATCCCCATGACCCAAATTCCTTTGCAGCCGATCCGTCTTGGAGGTGAAAGTGGGAGAAAGCACAGATTATGTCACATGGACACGAAGAACGCATCTGTCCTGTCCTCCAAGAAAGACGGATCTAAACATCCAAACTCCGCCGCTGGTGGTTTTCACTTACTCAAAATGTCTAAATAGAGTGGGCTACGGGCACGGTACAAACCTACGTACAGTACTTACTGTTACCGAACCCGTACCCATGCATGGTATGGTATTGGGGGCGGGAGATGGAGATTGAAATCAGGGGAACATAAACTGTGCGGTCACATCATTCACTCCCCTTTGTCGGACGCCGGGGGAGATTGCTCCATGCATTCAACTTTGCGGGGAGAAAGTGCGGGAAACTCAAAAACTTTTCACCGTCGCGTCGCGTCGCGGCGTGCGCGGGATGGGCTTGCATTACTTTGTGAGCGGATTTTGGAATATCGTATTGTATGGAATAGGATTGGAATGGGTATGGTAGTTGAGTGTGTAGCAAATAGTACGGGAGTTTGTTTTTGAATTAAATTTATTTTGAAACACAAAGTTGGGTGATTGCAACAGAAGGGAACTGTCATGTACATCAAGTGGAAGGGGTTTGAATTCCAAGAGTTTTTGGAATAAATCGACGAATAAAACTTTAAAAAGGGGAGCGTACGCAGAAAATAGGAAAAACAACGTTTGGAAATAAACATATAGAAAAAAATACTAGAAAACAACATATATTTCTGTGTACAATTGTGTGGATCGTTTCCACTTGAATCACACTTGAATGCAGAGAAAATGCACGGGAGAAAATGTTATATATTACAATGTTACCGTTTTTCAAAGTGAATGACCATCAACAACCCGCATACGCGTGAATCTACATAAATCCATACACCCATTACATTATAATCCCGTGTTCAAATCCACTGGCTTCCGTTCTAATTCCCCCGCCACTCCATACACTGCAAATCCCCATAATTTCACAATTTCCGAAATTCTCCATATTTCAATTCCAGGCGCTTGATTAATACGAACGTACGCAACGTCCAAAGATCCGGGCGCACTCTAATCTCCACGCATATGCTAATAGTACTACATACCGCACAACACAACATACTAATATAATACACCCTTATGGCATTTACCATTACATGGCCACGGGGAGCCCGGTTTCGGTTTTAAATCATGAAATGTCAAAATCCGCTAAGTACCCACACATCATTAATTCATCCTTCGGATCTGATTTTCGCATTCCCAATGCAAAGCGAAGTAATGCATGCCATGCAACCCCTCAAAAAATAATCCGTACTGAACACTGGAAGCACAATTTCCCACAAATGCAAGATAATCCGCTTCGGAAAAGTAACTTCGCGAATAGATACGAACATATGTACGTACGTAAAATCCCCGTTAAATATTTTAGCAGATGGCATGATAGCTTCCCCAGAAGTTGCAGATGCACAGGCAAGGAAAGGATACCCCCAAAAAATTAACAAGTTGTAAGTAAGTCTGGTAAAATGGGAGTGAGTTTTTCTTCTACTTCTCCGTCGTCGTCGAGTTAAGACTTCATCCGACATGTTGGCAACACATGAAGATGAAGAGGGCCCCCAGAGTCCATTTTGTACAAATCATAAATACATAACTAGGCTTTGAGTGGCTGTTCCGTTCCCTGGATGCCCTCTGTTGTATTATAGGCCTATGTAAGTATATACCACGTGTGTGTGTAACGAGTTACGTACGTTATTTAAGCTATCCCGCTCCCTGCCCTAAGCTGAAGACAATATGTCACCCCTGTACCCGAAAACATAAATGGTGATCCTAAATAACTGAAAGGGTCCGCCGTAAACTTCCCCCGTCCCCCACTTTAAATGGGGCTCAATGTTCATCACAAATGACCCCATAAACTTAAGGAGCGGGTTTCAAATGCACCCACGATTTGTATCCCTTTGGCTGGGAGAAAGAAGGGGAAAGTGGGACCATGTTTTGCGAGGAGACGGAACAAGCACTTCGACTGTCACCCACAGTGAGACATATTTATATTATCTTTGTACTTTTTGTTTTTCGGGGGTTATCTCGGTCACAGCACAGGCTTGTGGCTGGGAGGAAGGAGAAGTCAACACTTGGGATTTGGGGGAATGAATGGAGGAATTTAACATTGAGGTAATGGAGGGGAAGTTATTGTCTATTTTTGACGCGTTATGGTATGGTGCGTACGCTGTGTGGTGCATGGGGCGCGCGGGCGGTGGGAAATTTAAATATTTTGTAATCGTTTATTTTGAAGATTTTCAAGCAAAAATTTGCAGGAATTTAGGTGGTGGCTTTATAAATTGAAGCTTGCAAAAATTGAACTAATAATTGAGTAGGTGTTGTGCAAATGTACATATGTATTTTGACTCCATGGGTTTCAACGAACAAAAATTGCAGTGCTTTTGCATGCTATGCCATGACCTTTATATTGTGTGCAAACTTGGATAACTATTCCTGCAAAAAATTAATGGAAAAAATTGAGATTCAAATGACAAGAAATTTGGAGAACACTGCGTGGGTGGAAAAGATGATTTCCAACCATCCACCTGCTCTATATGGACGTCAATTTGACGTAAAGTTAACTAAATTTTCCGTAGCACTCTTCAATCATTTCCGACTTTGAAGTATGTTAAAAGATGTCTCTTTACACGAACATTACGTACCTACGCACGATGTAAAACTTAATCAAAGCAACATCGCAGCAGAAAAGTACCCTGACCGAGCAAAAAAGGCGACATCATCCACATCAACAGCGTCACTTCAATTTCGAATTTCCCACCCACGCACGTCCTCCCATTATTGAACTAATGACATTTCCTCGTTACAATATGCCTGTCCAGCACTTTTCCAAATAACAACATGACTCCCAAACCAAAACATCTAATAATCCTAACTTAGTTAATTACACAAAGTACATATGTACATGGCATAACATTTTCAACGTACTTACATCATTTCATTACATTTTGTATTCCGTGTGCGGGGAATTCAAGACAAAGAAAATACACACAATAGGACAGCCAGCCTCGTACGTACACAAAGACAATATAATTTGTTTTTTGTGCAGATGACTTCGTCGTTCGTCGTGCCGTGCCATAGGCCATTGCCATTGCTACAGACAAACTCCACCCCTTCCCATTCCTTTCTCCAAGAATAAGAAATGCATTTCGTAGGATCCCTTATCTCTTAACGAGAGACTTTCCTCTCCAATAAAAAAGTAAATTGCAACTCAAAGTTGAGCCCAAATCCCCATCCACGTAACACATTGCATTCATCTCAAAAGTAGAATGGCGAAGCCGCGGCCCTTTGCCAATTCTGCCAACTTTTTCCTGTCCTGTCCCACGCTACAGATACGTGCGTCCATTTGACTGGAGCTAATGTGGGCAAAGTACATACATTACATTACATTACATACATGGAAATTCATACATAGGGATTGCATGGGAATTGGCTTGTGACAAAGTTAAGATGGAAAGGAAGAAACTAATCTTAAGTGGTCATAATAACTCTGTCCCCTCATTTTGGACGCGCGTAGTCACTCATGACATGGCATGGCGGGTTGACCTCTGCTATGGTATGACATGGCGGGAAGCACATGGGATTCACATTACGACTACGACACGACTACAGCTCCTTATCCGATTTCCTTCCGCAAAACTTAACTTTTGGCGAAATGAGAAGGGGAAAAGGTTGGACAAAGGCGGGGAAAGTGGGATATTTAGCTTGCGTCGAGTATTCAACTTACCCGCCGCTCGCGTCAAGTTGATTACTTTCCTCCCACTAACTAAAGGACAGTAAAATAAACATAAAGTTTGGCCATCCGTGCCTCAGTTTTGGCGGGAGTAAAGTAGCAATCCACTCCATGGTATGGCCTGGATGGGGAGGGGATGGGATGGGCGCACTTAGGGTTATTACAGAGGAAATAAGGCATCTGCACGGAATTATCAAGTGACAGAATAACTCCGTGACTCATGTAATTAATTTTCTGTTGGCCAAGGCAATGGGAGGCATAATGCTACTGCTGCGGCTGGCAGTCCTGCAATAGATATGACATGGCATGTCAGGATTTGAATTGGATGAAATTCAAGGCACATGCAAATTACTTTGGTGATGGTACATTGCAGATTCAATCAGAAATAAAAAACATTGTGATGAATTTCTGGGTTGAAAACATATAAATTTCTTTTTTTGTCATCATTTTTCTAGAAAATTTCAACTAAAAAAAACCTATCACATAAAACATATGAAACATATACAATAACATACAAAATATAAATGTACCGACACGTTATCATAGACTATGCGTAAAAATAAGTATAAAAATGTTGACTAAAATGTAGATATTTTGCAATTTTTTTTTGCAAAAATGGCTGTACAGATCACAAGTATGAGAGGGGGAATAAAATTGTGCCACAAACCCAAAACCCAATTTGTGTTTGTTTGTGTGTGGTGTGTATTTGCATGCCCGAATTTATAATTAGCCGTGAATGGGACAAGTTTTCTCATTCCCAGCCCCTGGCTCCAAAAAAATTAAGGATAAGTAATGAGGAACAAAGATCGTCGCGGATGAGATGGAATTGCAGAAGCAGCAGAGCTTTGGAAATGGAAACAATCAATATTGCTTAGGCGGGAGACAGAGGAAAAGGCTAAGGGCTCAAAATCTTCCCTTTTGGAACGCGTTTCGCCTTCTGAAATAAATACGTACGTACGTTTCAAGCCTGAGCATCTGTCTCCATACCTACTACATATACGTACGTACGTGCTTATGTACTAAGAGCGAGTATTGCTAAAAACAAGAAGACGATTCCACCGTACTTTGTTTCAAACTTAAGCTTTCTCCTTTTCCGCGTGGCTCGCATGCTTATTTTGGGAAGAACAAACTCTCTCCGCCCTGCTTTCCGTCCATTAAGAACTTTTCACGGGAGCCGCGGAGTCGGGGAATTTTCTCTTCTTAATCTCCGAGGGGATGTTCTCCGTCCCAAATCTTTTTTTTATGTATAATTATTCCCACCTATAAATAAAAGGGCCCAGTTGGCCTGTCCGCATTGCGAAATTGTGCTGAATCTGTGTGTGTACGTGTGCATTGGATTGTATTCCCGGTGGAATTCGGAACTCCCGCCACGCTGTAGTAGTACGTGTAGGGGCATAGTAGGACATTGTGCTGTTTTCCTTTGCGGTCAGCCAATTTAACAGGCATTGAGCCCACAAATTTGAACAGCGTTTGCGTTTGCTAATTTGCTCTGCACTGCAATTTGAAATGTTTTTACAATTAAATGTGTTAAATTGTATTTGTTTCTATGAATTCACCACTCGACAAATTCGGGGTTTCAAATTAAGTTCAAAATTGAAAAATGACGC
Source organism: Orthonychiurus folsomi (assembly GCA_036851895.1). Taxonomy (NCBI): domain Eukaryota; kingdom Metazoa; phylum Arthropoda; class Collembola; order Poduromorpha; family Onychiuridae; genus Orthonychiurus; species Orthonychiurus folsomi. The sequence goes on from JAAXYW010002276.1 coordinate 10,006, forward strand.
CAATGGCAAGTTGGATTTCAGAAATTTTGGCAGCTTATTAAAATTAAATGGATGGTATTTATAAATTGTTGGAATTTAGACTCAGATTTTAAAAAAATCTCACCAATAAAATTATGAAAGAAATAATCAGGGTCGGGATGTAAAAACACCCAACCATGTATATTTAATATGCAAATTCTTGACCTGGAAACGAAAATCGGGTGAACCATTTAGACTCAGATTTTTAAAAAAATCTCACCAATAAAATTATGAAAGAAATAATCAGGGTCGGGATGTAAAAACACCCAACCATGTATATTTAATATGCAAATTCTTGACCTGGAAACGGAAATCGGGTGAACCGCGGCGCGGATCAGAAATCACAAGAAACCCCCTCCACATTTCATTCTACGCTAAAACTGCATAAAGATCCTTCCCCTTAAAAACTTTTCACGAGCGAGTGGGTCGTTGACACTTATTTTATTTTCTGTTTGTGACAGCTCCCGCACCCCAGCCCACCATACCGACTTTGACTGTGACTTGGAATATGCAGGATGCATTTACAATATTACTCCATGCAGCGGAGGAGTACGTACGTAGTATTTTTATCCTCTGGATGACACACTTCCTTATTATTTATTACTGACACTTGCAGGGATCAAGTGGAGTGACTCTGTAATGTGCATACATGCATAAACTTAACTTCTCCATTCCTCAGACAGGCAAGGCATTTGGCAGGGGAAGATCCCAATAATAATTTAAAGGCATTTCAAAGCCATATTGGATTATTTTAGGGCCGCGCCGAGCTTTTCCCCCCTTCCAAACTTTGTTTTGACAGACACAAGATTTATCACTCCGCATCCTTTAATAGGTAAATGGGGACTGACAAAACCTTGGCTGGATTCAATGCGAAATACTGTGCAGATTTCTTTACCTCGCCGCCGCGCCGTAGCCTTGCAGGACTTTGTATGTGTCCAATTTCCCGCGCGTCGTGCGTTCCGTCCGTCCCCACTAATTTATGGGCCGGGGAATTTGGAAAATCCAAAATCTATGGTGGTTTTCCATTGTACACGCTTTTCTGAACTCATTTATGCAAAACACATACTACAAACACAAAGAGCTTTTTCCCCCCTTCCAAACTTTGTTTTGACAGACACAAGATTTATCACTCCGCATCCTTTAATAGGTAAATGGGGACTGACAAAACCCTGGCTGGATTCAATGCGAAATACTGTGCAGATTTCTTTACCTCGTCGCCGCGCCGTGCCGTAGGCCGTAGCATTGCAGGACTTTGTATGTGTTCAATTTCCCGCGCGTCGTGCGTTTCGTCCGTCCCCACTAATTTATGGGCCGGGGAATTTGGAAAATCCAAAATCTATGGTGGTTTTCCATTGTACACGCTTTTCTGAACTCATTTATGCAAAACACATACTACAAACAAAAACACAGCAATAGACGCGACCCAGTCATTAAAAGTCCATTTAATTATTTAAACAAATTGGGGACTCCGGCCCTGCCATTTTCTGGATTCTGATTTCTGGCCATGCCGTGGCCATCCATCTTCATCTCCTCTCAAGCCGCGCGCGGGTCTTCCTTAAAATCTTAAATAAATACAAATGGAAATGAAAAGCTAGGGATGTTCGTGTCGTAGTGTATTCGCTCCTCTTTTGTTTCTATCCGATAATGGGTTTGGAGCACTTGTTCGTTCGGGAATTCAACTCAACGCGCGTCTTCGACGACCCTTGGAAATGTCTTCGAGATTCGCAGCGTCTGGAATGTTGACTCAACAATGCACACAGACAGACAGGACTGGATGTATGTATGTATGCTAATTCCAGCCTCCGCCAGCCTGTCACACTTAATTTGAACTCGACTTTCTTCCGAACGAGACATGTTTCAAACTGTGGCGCTCTACGGCGCGGTACGGCGCGGTAGGCGCGATGCTAACTAAGGCGAACNGGTAGGCGCGATGCTAACTAAGGCGAACGCGAGCGCGGCCATCCCATGCCCGTCGCGTCAATCCAATTCCGCCTCACTTCCTCATATCCATTCATGTATTCTGAATTGAATTGAGCCCGTACGGTGTGTACAGGCAAGGCCCATCCATTTAAATTGTAAAAAAAAACACAACCAGGGTGGGAAACGTAAAGAAAGGCGATGCTCCTGGGCTAGGGGGAGAAAGTTCACCATGTGCACTACGACGCGACGGCTCTGCCAAAAATTAGCAAATGAGATTATGTCATCACTTACTAATTGTGTTTTGAGGGGAAAGCAATGCTCCTCTGTGACCGTGCCTAGCCGTGACTGGAGGATAATAATTTGTGAGTTGCGAGTGTATCACTATATTAGGAGTTTATACTGGCAGTAGGGCAGTAATTGGATTGCGGGGACCGGGTGGCTGGTGATACTAAAAATGGTGTCAAAATTTGTACTAGAATATGGAAAGTATTATGCATATTTTTGTACCGTGTACAGAGTTACATGTAATTAGAAGTAGTTGGGTTCTGTTTATGCATTTGGGGATTGCATGTTATATACTTGAATATTGCGTTGCGTGTAGGTCAAAATTTTCTTTAGCTGTAATTTTGAATGTGGTGAATTGTGGTGTCAATTGAATAAAGTAGTTTAGTTAAATTTGAATATGTTGAACTCTTCCTTCTGTCTAGCTTTGGATTAAAAGTTGATTACATTTTAATGGCCATGGATTACATATGTGCACAACCCAACTCCCATACGTTCAATAACAATATTTCATTCTATACTCAACTCAAATCTAAACTCAAATCCTGACATTTGTCCCCCTCACATTGATTTAACGGAATTGGAAAAAAGTTTACATACGTTTTGAATACCCCGTAAACCCCACAGTGGGAAAGTTTTACAATTTAAAACTTTGTTAAATAAGTCCCGTAGAAATCGTATACTAAAGTCAGTGCTGCTGCTGCTGCTTTTCTTGACTGATATTATGTTACAATGCCATGCACGCACACCACAACGCGACGCCACTGATAAACTTGCCAGGAATTTAGTAAGGCTGCGCATGCGCAGCCTTACTAACTTTGAACTATGTATTACGTATATAGTAAATTACTTACCTCAGGACTTTGAGCATGGATAGCTTGGAAGCGATCATCACTGCTGTAAGTTTGAAGTCCCACAGTCAGCAGATGGTAATCCTTCTCCTTTCTTCGGATCCAAGAAACCTGGGAGTCAAAAAAACACACACAGTTTTCTTAAATCAAATCCCATCATTCAAAAAGTGGACGCTTCATCCTACATTTTAAATTAGAGCAAAATGTCAACGTCAACATTTCCTCAACCCGCGCGCGCCGCGGCACCAGATGGCCGCGACCTGCTAAACAGGCGTCAAGCCGTCAAATGCTTGTCACGTCACGTCAAGTCACGTGCCATCACTTGTCAAACACACACCCTGCCCTGCCATGGCGGCGCCACCCGTCATGTCACCCGGGTGTTTTTTTTGTTTTCTGCTTGACTGCACTGCACTGGGACTGTATTACAAACAAAATGCAATCTGTTCCCTTGGCCCGGCATCTTGGAATCTAATGAAATCCGGAACGGTACAAAGTCACAAAACTTTTGATGTATTTTAGTAAACATTGGTTTTCTTCGAACCGACTCCGGTCATCCACACCGTCCCCAGATTTATGATCTCCCGCCCTTGCCGGCACGGCATCATCCATATTTTTTGTACCCCGGTAAAGGAGAAACAGGGAGCCGTGAAATCACAAATGGGTCCGGGGAGACTTAAACGCACGACAAGGAAATCCCAAAGATTTTTTTGAAAATCCCCGCCCCTACACGTGCTGTACTGTACTGGGTATGCTACACTCTATGTGTGAAGTTTTCCTCGTCTCGTACGTCTACGTATAAACTCCCAGGGAAAAGAGGAAATTGGAAGATGTGTCCCTCCGGATATTGGCTCTTGTTTGTCACAGTCACAATAAACACGGAACATTCACGTTACGTACCGTTGTCGTATGGTACCGTACGTGTCTTCGAAATTTGCCGCCCTGTATGTACTTGTACCGTAGCCGTACAGTTCGGAAGTTATGAGACAAAAAGTGGAAAGGCGCGGAAGGAAATGGAAGGATTCCTTTACCCGTCCCATATCCTATGTACAAAACAAAAGGAAAACATGTGGTTCAGAAACAAAGACTCCTCCAAAATCAGATGCAGAAAGAAAATATGTCCTATAAATAGGTTTCTGAAAGCACACGTACGTACGTACGCATGCAGGAATCCTTCCGGGGTTATATACTTACTTACTTTATGCCATGTGGTAAGTGGAAAGTGGCATACGCTACAAGTACAAAGAAAGTCAAAGATTTCCCGTCCGTCCCCGTTTTCCTTAACTTACAGCAGTCTTGGTCTTACAGACACTTTTCTTTGCGGCACGGAGGCGGTTGAGGGAATAGCCTAGGACAATCAAGGCAAAGGTAAAGGATGGGGCCAGTAAAGCAAAGCCCTGGAAGGGTAAAATGTTTAAGGGAAAAACTACGACTACTTGGCTCTCCGATTCCTTCCTTCTTAACTTTTTTTCTCTCCTGGTTTCGACGAAGAAAATAGTTGAAACAACTTTTTAGGCCTCCAGCTTTCAAATTGGGAAGAAGTCGTGCCCTGCGAATACTACATACATATATATATATATATAGGATTGGATGGCGAAGGGTTAGGAAGAAAGTTGATAAGTCTCCGTCTGCTGTGGAAGAAAGAATTAAGAACTATTGCTTCCTTGGAGGCAAAAGGGAGGGGGAAAGTAGGCCTTCGGCCCCTCAGCCGAAGCCCTTGTGTATGAAATAATCGTAAAAGTGAAGTATGTAATTCCTTTGTAATAAACAACTCCCCACCGTTGGAGGGACGGACGGATCCGACTTCCCTTCGTCTCAAATTTAATGTCATTACTCCAACTACCGTACGTAGCTGTAGGATTCTGCAGTCATGGCCATGGCGGGGCAGGGCAGGGCATTTGCAAAAGATTACGACGGCATGGCGGGGAAGGGGAGGGAAATTGAAGTCAATCTCCTAGAATTGTTTCCCTAATAAATACTACGTAACGTACGTACGTACACGTCTTCACTTTGTATGGGGAAAAGGGGAGGGGGTTTAATTTGATGGACGGGGTTGCTGGGGAAGAGCTTCCTGGTATTTAATAAGAATTTGCCAAAATAAAATGAGAAAGGAAAAATCACCAACAGATTTATGGTATGGCCTGCCTGAAGGATTCTATTTCCCAAAAATCGGACTACTAAAACTAACCACGTTTGGGTTGGAATTTAAATTCTGCAAATACCGCAATACATATACAAAAGTTAAATTGATATTGATTTTATTTAACCAATTTGAAAATTGTACAAATGGCAGGGCTCTCTTTCCTTAAAGTGAAATTATTAGTCCCCATTACACACATAATAATATCAAGGATATTTCGTCATGTGCAGTGCAAGTCTCGCCCTACTACATGCTAATGCTACATGTACATGCATGACGTATGAAATATCGATCGGAATAAGCAACACTAGAACGAACACCTGCAACAATGCGAAGTACGGTATGGTACGGCATGGGAAAGTGGTTGGCCTTGAACGGTGAACAAGACCGGATGTAGAGGATTACGCCCGGGCGACGTCGGGGCGACGTTTGCACTGGAAAGGGAATGTATGGCCTCGGGCCCGCAACGTTGGGTTGTATTTAAGCCTGCGTCCTTTAGGTTCACTCTTCACATTCAACGCAACCACCTTGCCGTCAACACCTCTTCGTCCTCGCCCTCACCTCACCCTCGGGTTTAGTTTTGTGCACGGCGTCGGCGTACACTTTTACTTTTTGGGATTGGTGATTGTTTATTTTGTTTTGTGAGCCGGAATGGATAGGCCTGGTAAGTAATTTTAGGATTTATTACGGAAGGTAATTATGGAGTGAGAATTTTGATTGGGTGGATCTTTAGTTAATTGTTTTTAAGTAAAAGGAAGGTAATTTTGTGTTTAACAAATATGCCTGTCGTGTAATAATTACTTCTATTTTAAAATATAGTTTTAATAACTTTGAGAGTGCATGTAATACAGATACTGAAAAGCAATGAAATGTTTATAATTTTTATATGGCGGATTTGAACTTGCATTAATTTT